>JAKZJZ010000055.1:2500-22500 GCA_022702705.1 Papilionanthe hookeriana x Papilionanthe teres
TTATAAATAAAAATATATATAGGTATATATAAATTTATAAATTTATATATATATATATATATATATATATATATATATATATATATATATATATATATATATATATATATAAATTTATTTAATATTATTCTTTTATTATAAATATTTTAATCATAGGATATTATTTATAAATATAATTTTATTATAAAAATATTTAATAGTTAAATAAACTATAAATAATTAAATATGTATGTGTATATATAAATAAATAAATATATATATATATATATATGTATATATATATATATATATGTATATATATATATATATATGTATATATATATATATATATGTATATATATATATATATATATATATATATATATATATATATATATATATATATATATATATACATATATATATATATATACATATATATATATATACATATATATATATATACATATATATATATATATACATATATATATATATATATATATATATATATATATATATATATATATATATAATTTTATATAATACTATTATTTTTTATTTTTAAATTTTTAACTATATTATATTATTTATAAATATAATTTAATTATAAAAATATTTAATAGTTAAATAAACTATAGATAAATAAATAAATATATGTATATATAAATATATATATATATATATATATATATATATATATATATATATATATATATATATATATATATATATATATATATATATATATATATATATATGTATGTATGTATATATAAATTTTAATAAAATTATTTTTAAATTTAAATATTTTAAGTATAGTATATTGTTTTTAAATATAATTTAATTATAAAAATATTTAGTATTTTAAAAAATTATAATTAACTATATATTAATATATATTTATATTATATTATTTTTAATTTTAAATATTTTATGTATAGTATATGATTTATAAATATAATTTAATTATAAAATTATTTAATAGTTAAATATATTATAAATAAAAATATATATATTGGTATATATAAATATAAATTTATATATATATCATATATATATAATATTATTTTTTTATTTTAAATGTTTTAAGTATAGTATATTATTTATAAATATAATTTAATTTAAGAAATAATTGATAATTAAATAAATTATAAATAAAAAATATATATAGAGGTACATAAAAATATATTTTATATATATTATAAAATTTATTTAATATTATTTTTTTATTTTAAATATTTTAAGTATAATATATTATTAATAAATATAATTTAATTATAAATTTTTTTAATAGTTAAGGAATCGATATATATATATATATCAACCTCATTACGAAACTTGATCTCAAAAAAGCATATGACTCTATCGAGTCGGTCCTTCATTGATCTCGGTTCTCGAGGCTGTAGGATTCTCCCCTTCCTTCTGCAACCTTATTCAAAAGTGGCTATCCAACTCTTTTTATAGTGTGTTGGTTAATGGTGAAAGTCGTGGGCTTCTTTTTCCGCCGGTAGGGGCATCAAACAAGGTGATCCTTTGTCCCCTACAATTTTTATATTGGCTTTTGATTACACATCCGGACTCTTAATCCGGCTCGGAGTAATGCTCACCATTTATGTTACAAGCATGGTTACGCCGCGATCATTAGCCACTTGGCTTATGCCGATGACATCATCCCATTCACTAATGGCGACAAGCTTGCAATTGGAATGACTATGCATTGCACCGGATCGATTCTCTCGAGTCTCCGGTGCCGGAACTAAACAAACGTAAATGCCAATTCCCTGGCAGGGAAGAACTACAAACATCATAAGCTGGATTAAAGCTACAAGCCGGATTCAACTCGAGTTGGATTACCTTTTAAGTACTTGGGGGTGCGATTGTTAAAAGGTAGGAAGAAGCAAACTCGATATGATGAGGTGGTTAATAAGATTTCTTCCACCATAAACTTGTTGGACTAACGGCTTTCTTTCGAATGGGGGCGATTAACCTTATTAAAAAGCATCTTATCTACCTTCCCTTTATATACTGATGCAAATGGTGAGAATGAAGAGAAGTACACAAAGAATGCTCGGAGTCCATGTTTAACAAATTTTTGTGGGAGGGACGAGTATAAACAACCCATTGGTCGTGTGGAATAAGCTTTACAAACCTACCATAGCCTGGGACCGGGTTTTAAAAGTTTTCGGCAAATGAATCAGATTTTCTCACGTAAACAATGGTTCAAATTTAGACAACAGGATACTGATATGGGCTCGGTTCCTTAAAGCTAAATACGTACAAGGGTGCATCCGGATCTAGTTCAACCCAAAATTGAGTGACTCAAAGCATTGGAAAAGTCCGCTAAGATCGAGAGAATCTCGCCAATAAACTTTTCTTGCTTGGGAGGTTGGTCTTTGGACAAATCGGTTTCGGATGGATAGTCGGCTCCACGATGGTCCTCTTTCTACCTTACTCGATACCAACTATCATACTAAGATTTCGATTTCCGTACTTGCAGGACGATTGGAATGTTGAGGCACTAAAAGATGTGGTTGATGAAGAGATTGTACAACAAATTTTGGCTATCCCCATTGACCCGGGCAAACACTGATAAACTTTTGATTAAGCACCCCTTCACGATCGGTGAATACTTTTCTTCATAACTTTTTCAATCTACGGACTGTTAACGAGTTAGGGCAATTTTATTTGGTCTCCAAAAATCTCTCCTTCCATGTCCTTCTTTAATTGGAGATTAGCCCACAGTTTTCTCCCATTAGATGATATTCTCAAACTAAAAGGGTTGAGAACGGCTTGAAGATGTTGGTTATGTAAATCCGAGGAAGAAACTTTGGACCATCTATTCATTAAATGTCCTTTTACCTTACAGCTACGGGAGGATGTGTTACATTTATTAAATCTTACGCATCTTAGACATCATTGGGTCTCCATTGATACTTGCTTGGAATAACTGGATAGATCAGAAATGGGCTTGTGTTCCTCTTGTCATCAAGCTGGTTTTGTTTGGGTGGCTAGAAATCGAGACGAGTTTGAGGATAGAACTTTGCCCCTCTAAAGCTGTTGTGGCCAATGCGCTAATTTTATCGAGCAAATCTGCTGATAACTCTCCAACCCCTACTCGAAAAGTCTCATTAGTGCATTGGGTTCGCTTTCACGGCCTTGGATTAAAATTAATGTGGATGGAAGCTTCACCTGCTCTGCTTCTTGGAATTGAGTCTTGTGTGCGGGAATCATGTTGGGAAATTACTTTGGTTCTTTCAATCTCCTCTACTCTCCTCCTCCTGCCTTGGAAGGCTGAGATGATTCTTTGTTCTCACGGGCCATTAAAACAGCTATAGCCTTAAATCATAATCAGATTTGGATTGAATGCGATTCTCGACGAAGCTATAAAAATGATGTTGGGTGAAGCCACTCCACCATGGAACATGGTTTATTTATACGAGAAAAAATTTTACTATTATCACAACATCTAAACATCAAATGGTCTCACATTCATAGGGAAGGGAATCGACACCTCGATTGGTTAGCAAAGACTTACGCCTCCGAACCATAATGTAATCTTTTCCTTTTTGCACTGCTTAAGCCTTTAAAGTGAGTTGCTTTTAGAGGGACTCTCTTCACCTCCCCTTCATTAGATGTACCTAATCATTTCTCTTTAATGAATGATTTCCTTTTTTGCTAAAAAAAAAAAAAATAAATTAATATAATATTATATTTTTATTTTAAACATTTTAAGTATAGTATATTATTTTAAATATAATTTAATTATAAAAATATTTAATAGTTAAAAAAATATATATATATATATATATATATATATATATATATATATATATATATTTTTTTAATACTTTAAGTATAGTATATTATTTATAAATATAATTTAATTATAAAAATATTTAATAGTTAAATAAATTATAAATAAATAAATATATGTGTGTGTGTGTGTGTGTATATATATATATATATATATATATATATATATATATATATATATATATATATATATATATATATATATATATGTAAAATTATTATTTTTATTTTAAATGTTTTTGGTATAGTATATTATTTATAAATATAGTTTAATTTTAAAAATATTTAATTGTTAAATAAATGATATATATATATATATATATATATATATAATATTAATTTTTATTTTAAATATTTTATGTATTTTATATTATTTTTAAATCTAATTTAAATATAAAAATTGAATAGTTAAAAAATTATGAATATATATATATATATATATATATATATATATATATATATATATATATATATATATATATATATGTAATCATGCGGCAAAGACCTTATTATCGCACTCAGCTGTAGGATGTTTGGGCATACTACGGACGAGTGCTTCGAACTTCATCCACCCCCCAGGAGAGCTCCAGCCAATGTCAGGATTGATTTTACTCATGAAAAAGCTTTTGAGGTGGGAACTACTCAGTTAGATCCTTATCCCCCCACAGAGATGCCCTCTCCACCTGAAGTGGGACCTCCTCCCACTCGAGTGCATATTCCTACTTATCTTAATCCCAATCCCCCCACCCCAAACCACTTTAATTTTACCTATCGAAAACCCCACCCTACTCTGTCATTTTGTCTACCTCTCCCCCTCTGACCTTTCTTCCCCCTTCCCCTCCAAACTGAGAGCTATTTCTGATTCTATGGAGGAGGAATGGGAAATTTACTCCTCTAAGAAGAAGAAGAAAAATAGATCTGAACTCCAGAAACTTGTTGAAACTTCCAATTTCAAGCCTAGAGAGTTTTCACCCCCACCCCTCCCCTCACTAGAGGGAGAACTAGATCCAGCTCCCATAAATCACTTTCCCCTCCCCATCGTCCAATCTTAAATGATAAACCTCATTTGCTTGGAACATTAGAGGGGTGGCTTGTCCACATTCTCTAAGAAGACTCAAAAATGTTAATAAGAAACACACCCCTTGGTGTATTGTGCTTTTGGAACCTATGGTTCATATAAACTCTGCTAAAATCCTCAAAAATTTCCCTGGTTTCACTTTCTATGCTAACATTAGTAATAAAATCAAGATCATATGCAGAGCTGAGGTCAATTGGTCTATTCTCGTTGATCACCACCAATTTACTCACCTCTCATTACACTTTGCTGGACACAAAATCTGTGCTACTTTTTTTTATGCGGATTTAGAAAACAAGATAGAATCGATCTGCGGATCACTTACACCTTATCGGCGGTTCTATTGATCTCCCTAGTACGGTGGGGGAGATTTCAATTGCATTGCCACTTCGCTCGAAATTGGGGGGTAGGACCTTAGCACTATGAACTTTTTTAGTGACAATATCCAGACTTGCGGGTTTGTTTGATCTTGGTTTTAAGGGTACACCTTTCACCTGGAGGAGAAGCAAGATTTGGGAAAGGTTGGACAAATTCTTGGTAAATGAAGCTTGACACTCCCGGTTCTACATTCCTCTATCACCCACCTCCCCCTCCTTTGTTCGACCACTGACCCCTCATCCTTTTTATTTTGCTCCCCCACAAACTTTCTCTTGTCCCCCTTCGGATACCAAAATTTCGGTCGACCCATCCAAACTTTGTTACTCTCATCCGATCACTATGGCAAGGGGAGACTCACTCGACCCTTGGATTAAGTTGGGGCTACTTCATCTTGAAACACTGTAAAGCTCTCGATAAATGGGGGTGGAGAGAGTTTGGAAATGTTTTTTAGCGGTAAATGAAGGCGATGAAGAGGTGAATAGATTGGAGCGAGCGGCCTTGAGGGGAGGCCACCGACCTTCTTTTAGTCGCTCAAACTAAACTTTCCAATTCTATTGACATTCAAGACATGTTCCTAAAATAGAAAGCTTCTATCGAAAAGTTTTGCGAGAGGGGACAAAAAATACAAAATTTTTCATGCCTACATCAAATATAGAAGAAGCTGCAACATCATTCACAACATAAAGGATGAGGACGGGGTTTGGCTGAAGAACAATTTTGAGATTGGAAGGAGTGCTATCAGGTACTTTCATAACCTGATATCCCAACCCTTAGTTGGTAGGGTTCAGATCACCCCCACCAGTTTACAGGACCATTTCCAATATATCAATCCATTATCCCTCACTGAACCTCCCACTAAAAGCTTGAAATCTTGCAAGCCTCTGCGGCATTGATGCTCTAAATCGGTTGGACCCGATGGTTTCCATTGTTGATTTCTACAAAAAAGCATGGACTGTTATTAAAGCTGAGGTTATTGCTGCAATTATCAGTTTTTTCCATGGGAAGGATATGTCTTATTTCTTTAGCTCTTCCAATATTGTCTTTATTCCAAAGAACACTGAACTGAGTAGTTGGGATCAATTCAGACCCATCAGTCTTACCTCGGTTATAAGCAAGATAATTAGCAAAATCCTTGTCATAAGGATTCAGCCTCATTTAAATAAAATTATCAATCTGAATCAATCAGCATTCATTAAAGGCAGGTCCATTTTTGATAATGTCTTGGACCTAAACAAGCGATAGTAGAGGGGTAATCTAATCTACAAATTGGACATCGGAAGGCTTATGAGACTATCAGTTGGGATTTCATTTTAGAGGTCTTTGTCGACTAGGGGTTTCAATGAAAGTTTTTGTAATTTGATTCAAATATGGCTCAACAATAAATCCCACTCCCTTCGATAAATGGTTCCAGTGGGGCCTTTTCTGCTACCCAGGGGCCTTAAGCGGGGGACCCCCTTTCCCCCACTCTCTTTATTCTTGCCATGGACCACTTCTCCCTCGATGCTTAATCATTTACAAAATAATCATCAGCAGGTTAGATATCATCACAGATCCAACATTCCTATTTCTCATCTAATATATGCAGATGATGTCATGATTTTCTCCAATGCTTTTAAAAAGGCTGTGACCTACATTTATAAGTGCCTCAAGATTTTTCGGAGAACGATCCGGCCTTAGTTTTAATAAACTAAGTGTCGAATTTTATTCTCTACAGAAGGTGTCTCGGGACACTAAACAGTGGGCTCTCAATCACCTTGGCTTTTCCAGCCTGACCTTACCTATCAAATATTTGGGGGTTCAGCTCAACATTGTGCAAAGCAAACGGACCCATTTGATGATACGCATAACAAGATTTGCACTTATCTCTCTAACTAGACCAACATTTATTTATCATCTTGGGGAGACTTACCTTACTTAAAAAGCATCCTTACTTACCCTACCTAACTATCTTATGTAGATGACCACCATGAAAAGAGCACCCAAGTGCGATTATTAACCACTTTCTGCAGGGTACGGTAAAAGGAAGCAGATACATTGGGCATCCTGGCAGAAAAATGGCTAAGCCTGAATGGGACTGGTGGTACAGGTTTTAAAGGCTTAAACCAAATGATTCAAGTGAACCATTGCAAGTATGGATCAATTTTAGAGCCCAGGACTCCCTCTAGTGCTAATTTCACTGATGGGAAAATACTGTAAGCATACCCACCCTTCTTTGGTTACCCTTAAATTAGGGGACTCCAAAATTTGGAAAGTTATGGTAAAAAACAGGCAGGCGGCTAAACAACTCTATATCTGGCATTTGGGTAAAGGCATCATTAATTTTTGGCTGGATCACTGGTGCCCCCAAGACTGGTTACAACCAAGCACCCCTATCAACAACCTTAACCTTTTGGTTGCTGATTGTTGGGAGGGTGACAAGCTGAGTCCACTTCCTTTCTTCATTCCATCTGATGGCCCTTTCTGTACTGAGAAGATCACCACTATTTCATTTGATAGATCCGGACATGACACTCACGAATGGTCATCTATTAAAAACCAAAGTTCTTCCAAAGATATCTACACAAATTGTTTAATTGGGATGCGGTACACTCGGGAGAGATTTTACGGGAAGCTATCTTTCTCCTTCTATGGCTTTCTTCTGCTGGAGGACTTTCGACCACTTCCTACCACTGATGATATCTTAAAACTAAAAGGGCTCGGAGGACCTTCTTGCTGCAGGTTATTCCATACGGAGGAAGAATCCATTACTCATCTATTCTTTGCTTGTAGTTTCTCCCAAAAGGTGCGGTTTGATCTTCTTGACAGACTCAACTCAACACATTAAATTCACAATGGGACAATCTAATCACTTGTTGGGCTGATTGGAACAATGCTGGTACTGCTGCTCTCCCCCTCCTCACTGCTTGGATCATTTGGATGGCCAGAAATAAGGCAATTTTTGAGAATGTGCTTATTAAGGAGAAGGCGTGTTGGTCACTTGCATGTCCTACTTGTAGAAGCTTATTAAATTCAAGAACTTCCCAAACATTTGCACCATTACCTCCTCTCAAACCAGCATGACCCCCGATATGACCAAGGTATTTTGGTTTCCCCCAAAGCATAATTGGGTCGAAGTGAACACGGATGGTGGTTATAAAGCTGAAATGCTGGCATGGGTGGCATTTTCAAAACCAGACGAGGGGTGTGTCTGCTGTTTTTCGGAGCCCGCATAGTAGCAACGGATGCTTTAGATTCGAATTACAAGCGGTTTTTGGGCTATGAAGTTGGCGATGAAGCTACATTGGACCTCACTAATTGTGGAGGGAGATTCTCGAGCGATGTTTCGGATGATTGAAAACAACACTTTACTCTTAAGCGGCATCATAATTCTTGGACCAATAAGATTCAAATACTTACAGCCTAACTCGAAGTACGCTTTCGGTTCAACTTCGAGAGAAGGAAATTAACCTCATCGACTAGCTTGCAGGCGTGGTGCCCTCTCCTCCAGGGTTGTCTTTATCTACACACCCCGACCAACTCAAACTTCTCATTCGTTCTGATCTCTTAGGCTTCTCCACATCTCAAGCTAAACTATTGATGGTCAGTTTGGTTTGGTGGAATGTTTGTAGTTGTATCTTTCTTATCTTTGTTTTTGTTTTTTTTTTTTTTTTTGAGAAGACTTTTGACTTGTAATGTGTTTGGGGCCACTTCTCCAGTGGTTATGTACTAATGTTTCCACTCTAACATGTAGGAGGCCTCTTGTAGCCCTTTCTTAATATATATATATATATATATATATATATATATATATATATATATATATATATATATATATATATATATAAATTTATATAATCTTATTTTTCTACTTTAAATATTTTAAGTATAGTATATTATTTATAAATATAATTTAATTATAAAAATATTTAATAATTAAATAAATCATAAATATATATATATATATATATATATATATATATATATATATATATATATATAAATAGGAATATATAAATAAATAAATAAATAAATAAATAAATATATACATATAAATTTATTTAATATTATTTTTTATTTTAACTATTTTAAGTATAGTATATTATTTATAAATATAATTTAATTATAAAAATAATTAATAGTTAAAAAAATTATAAATAAACAAATATATATATTGAATAGTTAAAAAAATTAAATATAAAAAAATTGAATAGTAAAAAAAATTATAATATATATATATATATATATATATATATAATATTATTTTTATTTTTAATATTTTAAGTATAGTAAATTATTTATAAATATAAGAACAAAAAACAAGCTGACACGTTGCAACATATTGGAGACCCCATTGATTGAAATCTATGCGAGGAGAATTCTTGCCCCCTCTGCTATATCCACTAGAAGGGTGGAAGACATCATGCTTAATTTACTTGTGTGGAATGTTAGGGGAGTGGCTTATCCTTGCTCCCTTACACGTCTTAAACACCTTTGTAGGATCCATCATTTGAGCATTTTTGCTATTTTGGAGCCTTTGGTTTCTAACCATAAGGATAAAATTCTATCTGCTTTTCCTCTTTACTCCCACTACTGTAATACCAATAAAAAAATTTGGTTATTTTGGAAAAAAATCTTCGATTGCAAATTATTGAAGATGATAACCGATTTATACTTGCTCATTACCTTCGCTGATGTCTTCCTTTGGTTGGATCACGTTTGTTTTTGCTAGCTCTCTGCTTTATCAAAAATACCTTCTTTGGAACAAGTTAATTGCCATGGGTTCCACTATACAACATAATTGGTGTGTTGGAGGTGATTTTAACATGATAATATCACCTGCTGAAAGAAAAGGTGGTGCCGGGCTCGATTTTGCTCTAATGCGGCGTTTACGTGATAATATTTCACAAGTTGACTTTTTTAATTTGGGTTTCACTTGGGTCTCCTTATACTTGGAGACGTGGTTTTCTCTTTCGGAGGCTTGATAGATTTTTTGGCAATTCCGAAGTTCCTTAACTATTACCACACTTCTCGAGTTCAACACTTGAGCCATGCCTCTTCGATCATAACCCCCTTTTACTAACTTTAGCTTTCCATCCCAAATCTGCTATTTCACATTTTAAATTCTTAAATATTTGGACATCTCATCCCACTTTTGTTGAGCTGATCAAGGCTTTGTGGAAGCCTGTTAGTTGTGGCTCTCCTTGGTTTATTTTATGGCAATTACACAAGAGAGTGGCTGCTGGTTTGAAGAAATGGAATTACGATGTTTTTGGCAACATACACACTAGGGTCCACAAGTCCCAACAACTAGTTACTGCTTTGGAAGCTACAGAAAGCCTGAGTCCTGAAATTTCAAATGAGCTTACCTAGGCCCATATCACACTTCTTGCTGACATCTCTCCAGAAGCAAGACCTGTTAAAGAAAAAAGCTCATGATCTTCATTTCATTAATGGGGACAGAAATACTAAATATTTCCATGCATCCATTAAAAACAGGATCAATCATAACTCTATTATCAAAATCATTTCTGATGATGGGACTTCCTTAATGAAGTAGAGGAGATTGGTTTAAATGTAGTTCATTATTTTACTGACTTGTTTTCCAATGATATGCGGTGTCTCCCATAAATAATGCTCTTTTTGCCCCGAGAAACAATTTGTAGCCTCCCTCTATCTTTCGAGTGTCCTTTCCGAGGAGGAAATTTTTAATGCTTTTAAAGAGATCAACTCTAATAAAGCTCCCGGCCACGATGGTTTTACATCTGCTTTCTATGTCACTTGTTGGGATATCATTAAGAAGGAGGTTATTCTGGCTATTCAAAGTTTTTTTCACGGTGATGATATTTGTAAGTACTTCTCTGCTGCTTTGATAGTGCTTATCCCTAAAGGAAGAGATAAATCCCATTGGCATAATTTTAGACCTATCTCTCTAACCTCAACCATATCTGAGGTTATCACTAAGATCCTTGTGGCTAGAATCCAACCACATCTCGATTCTATTATCTCCTATCAACAATACGCTTTTATCAAAGGAAGAGAAATTACGGATAATATTTTACTTGCTCAAGAACTCCTTGAGGATCTTGACGAAAAATGCATAGGAGGTGATCTTATTATCAAATCGGACATTAAAAAAGCCATTGATACTATAAATTGGGATTTTATTCATAATGTTCTTATTCTTAGAGGTTTTGAGCATAATTTCCGTAGCTTAATTTTGAGGTGGTGCATCTAACAATTTCTATAGTGTGTTGGTCGATAGCACTTTTTATGACTTCTTTAATGCAAAGTGGGGTATCAAGCAAGGTGATCCCCTTTCCCCTATAATCTTTATACTTGCCTTTGATTATTTGTCTAGAATGTTGAATCATTTTCAAACGCAACACCCATATACACAATATCACAATAGAGCTCACTATCGGGTTACTCATCTTGCATGTGCTCGATGACATAATTATTTTTTCTAATGCATCTAAACTTGCCATCAAACAAACCTTAAAAGTTCGATTGATTTTGAGGGTATTTCCGGTCTATCCTTTAGCAAAGATAAGTTTCGGCTCTTCTTTAGCAACTACATGCCGCATTGTAATAACCAATGGGCTAATCTTTTCACCAGGTTTTAAATTAGCTTCTTTTCCTCTCAAATATTTGGGGGTTAATCTTATTAGGGGAAGATGCAAGCAAATCCAGATGGATGAGATTATTGATAAAATACAATGCAAAAATAAGGATTGAAAGAATACTTTCCTCTCCAATGGTGGCAGATTAACTTTAGTATCTAGTGTTTTGCAAAGCATACCTTTATATGCCCTCCAAGTGTTTAATGCCAAAAAAACTTCTCTTAAATATCTGGAAAACTTGTTTAATCATTTTCTTTGGGAGGGTGGAGGTGCAAAGAGGCACTGGTGCTCTTGGAGGAAGCTTTGTAAGCCTAAATTCTCTGGGGGTCTTAGTTTTAAAGCCCTACCTCATATTGTGTAAATAAACATGTGTAAGCTTTGGTATAAATTTAGGCTTGGTGAATCCTTATGGGCTGATTATATGCATTCTAAATATTGCAATACATCTCATCCATCTTTGGTCACTTGGAAAGCTGGGGACTCTAGGATTTGGAAAGCTATTGTAAATGTCCGGGCTTACACTGGTCAATTTTTATTCTGGGAGCTGGGGGATGGCAAAGTATCCTTTTAGCATGATTTACGGGGTTTACCACAAATTACTCCATTACCCCAATTCCCTCCTTATGGAAATTTACTTGTTTCGATTGCTTCGGTTTAATGGTCGATGGGATTTAATTATCTTAAGGGCTTTATTTGGTAATGATGTTGCTTTGCTCATCAATCAAATTCCTTTACTGAGCAACTCAAAGAAAGACCCATATGGAAGAAGGCAAATCATGTTTCTGCTAGCAAACATTTATATAAATCTATCATCAATTTTTCTAATTGGAATTGGGGCTCCCACAGCTGGAATTCTCTTTTCACCCCTTCAATGTCTTTTTTTAACTGGCGGTTTTTCTCTTCTTTACTTCCTCTGGATGACATTTTAAAATTGAAGGGCTTAAGATTGGCATCTATATGCCTTTTTTGTAAAAGGGTCGAGGAGTCCTCGCTTCCATATTTTTTTAATTGCACCCATACTAGAGACATATGTAATAGATTGGGTAACGCATTTAACATTGTATGGCCGTAAAGTCGCTCTATTTCAAATTACTTCAACACTTGGCAAGATTTTTCACAAGATGGGAAACATATGCTTGAGCTTTTTTTTGTGATCATTTGGTTTGTGTGGAATGCCGGAAATAGTTTTTAACACTCGATGTTCCCACCACCTACTAGCATAACTTTTTCACATATTATGGCTTATTACCGCCGTGCTAAAAAACTTTCATCCTGCACTCCTCATTCTTGAACGACTTTGTCCTTGTTAGATGGATGCTCCTGTGCGAGGGTGGATCAAGGCTAATATTGATGGATGTTGGACTTGAATAGTTTTTTGGAGTTGGAGGCCTATTCGAGAGACCATAGAGGAAATACATTTGTGTTTCTTTAACTCCCCGTGGTCGGCGATACACCTCTCATTGCTAAAGTTTGGCCATTTTTACTTGAATTAAAGACTGTTATCTGTTTTCATTTTCAGAACCTTCAGGTGGATACTGACTCCACAATGCCGATCAATCTTTTCTATAGAAATAGTCCCATTCCATGGAATCTTATATATCTATTTAGAAGGATATGACATATTATAAACACACATTCATTATAGGTTCAAGTATCATTCATTTACAATGAGGGTAACCAACCTGCTGATTGGTTAGCTAAGCATTCAACAGACAGACCTTTGGTGGGTAAATTACCTCCATCTCAGCTTTCTCTTCTTTTACATGGAGATCCAATGGCATTAACCTATCTCAGATATTGATATACAATGGGTGTTGGAATTCCTGCACTTTTATTTTGGATTTATACCACTTTTCTATTTATTATTCACACACCCTTTGCTGCTTTAGTCATTTGGTTCAGTCTTTTATTTACTCGATAGTCCTGACCATCTTTTGGAATGTGGGATACGGATATCGGCGAGTGCATCACGGCGATAGGTGTGCATTGTTCTATTTTTTGTCTATTTGGTGGCTAAGGTTTTTGGGTTTCACGATTAGGCATTTTGTTACTCTGTTTTGGCTGCAAGGACTCACAACTTCTGTTATTATTGAGTATATCTCGACAGCTTACGATCCCCTAGCCTCCACTTCATTTGGTCCTCCCTGCTGTTTTTCAGCTTCATGACTCCGCACTTTAGACACTTCACCTGGTTCTGTTGCAGCCATTTTCTGCACCTGGACTACTGGAAAAAGAGATATACATCAATTAAGGTTTTATTCTTATATTTTCCATGTTCTAAATACTTTGGATTACTTCTTCGTTTACTCGGCTTCCTCTACGGAACAATTTTGGAAGGTTTTAATTTGCGTATGTTGTAACGAGGGAGGCGGAACCCCTAGGGGTGAGTGGAAATTGTATCTTTTCTTTTTTATAGTTGGGGATGCGCCTCCCCACCCCTTTGTAACATTTTCCGGAATTAACACGTACGGAGCCTACAACGCTCTTTCCTTATACATATATATATATATATATATATATATATATATATATATATATATATATATATATATATATATATATATATATATATATATATTATTACTTTTTATTTTAAATATTTTAAGTATAGTATATTATTTTTAAATATAATTTAATTCAAAAAAATTGAAAAGTTAAAAAAATTATAAATAAATAAATATATTTATTTAAAAATAATATACTTATACTTAAAATATTTAAAATAAAAAATAATATTATATATATATATATATATATATATATATATATATATATATATATATATATATATATATATATATATATATATATATATATATATATATATACTTATATATAATATTATTTGGGGGAATTTGGGGGGATTACACTTTTATCAAAAAGCTCGGTACGAAGGATGGAAAACTTGCCTTGTTCCTCACCGATGAGGAAACTAATATTTTGGCTTCAGCTTGTAAGCATTTTCTTGTCGGAAAATTTTCTTTTGGGCATCCTAAATTAGAGGTTATCCGTAAACATTTTGACTCGTTTAAGCTTACCGGTGGTTGGAAAGTGGGTTTGCTTGATGGCCGCCATGTCCTTATTCGGTTATCCAATGATGAGGATTACACCCATGTTTTTTCTCGATAAATTTTAAAGATCGATAATCGTATTATGAAGGTCTTGAAATGGACGAATGGATTTCAACCCCAAAACTGAATCCCCTATAATTCCAGTTTGGGTTAAATTTTCGGGGCTTAAGTCGCATCTTTACAATTATGAAACACTTTACATGCTTGCCTCAGCCTGTGGCAAACCGTTGAGGACTGATAATCCCACTATTGATTTATCCAAACCCTTTGAGGCTTGTATGCTTGTTGAGCGAGATATTACCCAACCCTTTACCGATGCGATTTGGATTGGGTCTCCTCACCGGGACTATCTGGCAGAAAATTATTTTGGGACCTCATCCTCCTTATTGTCCACATTGCGGTATGTTTGGGCATAGCACTTCTGTTTGCTATCGCCTGCACCCGCATTTACGTCCGCCACCTGTTCCCCGTAATGTTCCGCCACCTTCTAATGTTGTTCATGAGCAACCCTTATCCCCCACCACTTTTCCTGATGGTGATGTTCTGCCTCCGAGAATTTCCCTCGAGGTAACTCCACGGTTGGAAAGTATGCAAACTGAAGTTATCACTCATCATTCAGGTTACAGTGAAGGTAACACGGAAGATCAGGGCTCAGATGAAGTTGTCCACCCCCCCTTTATGCCAATCCCAGATTAATACTACTAATCTACCCCATATTTGTGCCCCTATACCCACTCCTCAAGCTGATTTACGGGGTGTTGATCCACCCTCCTCTCACCCGGAAAGTTCTACAGCCATGCCTAGGGTGGCGGATTTGCATAATGCAATCAATCGATCTCCCGGAGATACTTGGACCTTTGTAGATGGTCACTTGGTGGAAAAGGGAACGGATGACGGTGCTTTTCCCCTTTAAATAACATGAGGGCAGAGGGCGAGTGTGCTATCCCTTTAGAAGTCGTCTCTAATCTTCGGGTGAGGAATGGCGAGGTGCGAAGTCTAGACGTGGCGAAAAAGGTAGCTATGAATTGGCTAATCTTGGGGTCGATAGTGGTGTTGAAGTTCCTAAGCATTATGATTCTGAAGGTGGTATTGGACATAACCGGACTAGGTCTACTAGAACGGTTGCTATGTCTTCTCATGATTAACATTTTGATTTGGAATATCAGGGGAGTCGCGGATCCTCACTCCCTTGATAGACTTAAAATGTTAACCAGGATCCATAATATCGCTATATTTGCTATTCTCGAACCGTTGATTTCCTCTCCGGATCGCATTTTAGGTAAATTCAAGAACTCCTCCTACTTTTGTAACACGACTAATAAGATTTGGGTTTTTCGGCGTAATCATATTAATTTGGACATCGTAGTTAATGATGGACAGTTTATCCACTCTTATTTTTCTTTGGATGATTTCTCGGGGTGGTTAACCTTTGTGTATGCTAGCACTATGCTTACTGCAAGGTACGATCTTTGGAACAAGTTTAGCTTATTGGGCACTTCTACTCCGGGGAATTGGCTACTGGGTGGTGATGTTAATTTGGTTATGCATAGTTCTGAGAAACATGGTGGCCGTCCTGTGGATTCTCTTTTGATGCAGAAATTTGGGGAGGCTATGGTCGATGCGGGGGTTTTCGATCTGGGTTTTGTTGGTTCTAAATTCACTTGGAAGAGAGGCAAGCTATTTGAACGACTTGACAGATGCTTCGCTAATCGATGATTGGATTAATTCTTATGGCTTTACTCGAGTTCGGCATCTTAGCGGCTACGGCTCGGACCATAAACCTTTGTTGTTATCTTTTATTTTTTTTAAGAAGTCTAATAGATACCATTTCCAATTTTTAAATGTGTGGGCTAAGCACGATAGTTTCCTTCCTTTTATTGCTAATCATTGGCATGTTGCTGACGTCGGTAATGCTTGGTTTCTACTTTGGAAACTTCATAAAAAGATTTCCTCGGTGTTAAGATCCTGGAATTGGGAGGTTTTTGGAGATGTTCATGCTAGAGTTACTAAAGCTGACCTTAGAGTTAAAAGCTTACAGGATTTGGATGAATCGACTCCGAGTACGTTCTCCGATTACGGGAAGCGCATAAGGATTTGTTGGAAGCTTGTACTTGGGAGGAAGATCTCTTGCAACAAAAGGAAAGGGAGTTTCATTTTTCTCGAGGGGATAGAAACACTAAGTATTTTCATGCATGTATTAAAAGTCGTCGGGCTAGTAATGTTATCATTCGTATTCGAAGATGAAAATGGGGTTTGGATAACGGATAATAAAAACATGGGTGAAAGTGTTATTAAGTATTTTACTGATTTATTTTGTGCTCGTGATACTTCTGGTGTTGTCGAGGCCCGCCTTTTTAATGATGTCAGTAATTTGACCGAGGGCCTTGATCCTTCGGTATTCCACGGTGGAAGAGATTTTCAATGTTATTTACGATATTAATTGTAATAAAGATCTCGAGTCGGGATGGTTTCACTTCCACCTTTTATGTTAAATGATGGAGCATTATTCATAAAGATGTGGTGGAAGCTATTCGAAGTTTTTTAGGGGTGAAACCCGGGGCGTTATTTCTCGCTCGCTTCTATTGTGCTCATCACGAAGAATACTCATAAATCGGATCTGGAAGCATTTTCGTTCTATTTCCCTTACTTCGGTGATTTCCAAAACCATTAGCAAAATTATCGTGAAGCGCCTACAAACCCATCTTCACACGCTTATTTGCCCTAATCAATCTTGCTTTCATTAAAGGTAGGGGGATTACAGATAATATCATGTTAGCACAAGAAATGATTCATGAAATTGATAAGAAAACTCGGGGTGGCAATATGATCACCAAGTTGGATATTCGTAAGGCGTATGATTCTATGAGCTGGGATTTTATTTAGGCGGTCCTTAGAGCTAGGGGTTTCTCTACCCCTTTTTGCTCTCTTATCTCTAATTGGCTGCATTGCGACCATTATAGTATTCTCATTTAATGGTGAAGCGCATGGTTTCTTCGGCGCGGTGCGTGGGATCGAAGCAAGGTGATCCTGCATCCTATCTTATTTTCATATTGGTTTTTGATTATTTTTCCCGTCTCCTCGATGACCTTTTCATCGAATGCCGCATCTTAATTACGCTTCAAGATCCGATGTGTTGGTTTCTCACTTAGCTTATGCGGATGATGTTATTATTTTTTCTAATGCTTCCAAGCACTCGATTAAAAAAATTAACCATTTTTTGGAAGACTTCCAGTCTTTATCGGGTCTGTATTTCAATGCTAATAAGTGTAATTTGGTTTTTAGCAAACATGTGGATGGTAGGAAATCTTCCTGGGCCACTCACTTTACGGGTTATGCTCTTTCCACGTTTCCGTTAAAGTACTTGGGTGTTCATTTTTTAAAAGGTAGGATGAGGCAGACCCAACTTGATGACGTTGTTGAAAAAATTAAATACCGAATTCTTCATTGGAAGAACAAGTTTTTATCCTTTGGTGGTCGTATTACGGTCATTAGAAGCATTCTTCAAAGTTTGCCTTCATATGGTTTACAAGTTTTGCCTCTCAAAATTACCACTCGAGAAAATTATTGAGAGATGTTTTAATAAATTTCTTTGGGCGGGGATTATGCGGGTAGGAAATGGCTCTCTTGGAAAGCCGTGTGCAAGCCTACTTTTGCGGGGGTTTGGGTTTCAAGCAGACTTCATCACATTATTGAAATTAATCTATTTAAACATTGGATTAATTTTAGGAAAGGTGAGTCGTTATGGGCCTCCTATATGTATGATAAATATTGTAAGATTTATCACCCCACTTTAGTTGTTTGGAGAAAGGGCGATTCTCCTATGTGGATGCGTATCCTTTCCACTAGAGTTTGGGCAAATAACCATACATTTTGTGAGTCTGGGTAATGGAAATGTATCTTTTTGGCATGATTCTTGGTCTCATGTTCCTCTTGATCCTCCATTTTCGGGGGATGGTCTTCTTGTGTCCGATACTTGGATAGATCAACATTGGAATATTCCACTTCTTAACCAATTGGTCGGGGTCGATATAGCTAGATACATTTCTACCATCCCCTTTGATCCTAGAAAATATATACTCCTGTCATTAAATGCACGGTTAAGGGTCTATCTCCAAAACGGTTTATGTTTCCTTACATCATTTTCATGCAAAACATTGGGGCAAAAATGTATGGAATCATGCTTTAAGTCCTTCGATGTCCTTTTTAGCTTGGAGAATTTTTCATAATGTGCTTCCTTGCGAAGATATTCTTAAGTTGAAAGGGCTCCGGTTGGCCTCTCGATGTTCGTTGTGTAAGATTAAGGAGGAGTTGTTACACCATTTATTTCTCACTTGCCTCTATCTACTATGTCGATATGGAGGAAAGGGGGCCTTTGCTTTGGTACTAAAGTCAATCCGAGCCGGAATTTATGTGGTTTATGGGATTTTGATCGGAGAGATAAGCATTTTTTAACTATATATCCCTTTATTATTTGTTGGTTTTTGTGGATGGCTCATAATGACGTTAAGCATAAGGGTATTACGGTTTACGTTAACTCTATTTTTTCTAATATTTTGGCATATAGTAACAATGTTTATAAGTGTTGCGGTATGAAGGATGCTTTTTTCTCAGGTATTGATTATTTTAATCACGTGGCTCCTTCTTTGGCTCCGAGGCGATCTTTGCAACTCCCAATCTTGGTGAGATGGCAGCCTCCTTCCTCTGGTTGGGTGAAATTTAATGTTGACGGTAGTTGGAAAACGTCCTGTGCTGAGGTTGGAGGAGTGGCCCGAAGCTTTGATCGGAAGTGTTTGATTTACCTTGCATCTCCGTGTGTTATGGATAATCCACTGGAATCAGAGGCTTATGCTTTACTTTTAGCGGTTTCTATTGCGGTATGTTTAAATTGGCATTATGTTGAATTCGAGACGGATTCAACTATCCTGTTCAATGCATTGAGTGATAAAGGGAAAGTGCCTTGGGACATTCTTTATTATATAAATCGTATTAATAACATGCTCTCCCATATGTATGTTAGATGGAAGTTTATTTATAGAGAAGGCAATAGACACCTGCAAATCGGTTAGCTAATATTGGGTCGTT
>JAKZJZ010000055.1:25000-42500 GCA_022702705.1 Papilionanthe hookeriana x Papilionanthe teres
GATTCCCTTATTTTCCCTCGATTCCTGCATGATGCGAGTACTCTGGCGAGTCTCGTTGTCCTTTTGTTCATCCCGCTGGTTCCCGGAAGGTGAGCCAGTGTTTACTTCTCGACCGGGAGCTAGCTCGACTCGGTGAGGAAGTTAAATTTACTTTAATAGGGAAATTTGCTGCGGGACATCCTAAGATGGACACAGTCGGTACGATTCTTTACTTATTCGGTTTATTGGTAAGTGGCAACTTGGCTCGCTTGATGGTAGGCACCTCTGATCCAATTATCCATCGAAGAGGATTATGCGAGGCTCATGCCAAGCAATCTATCTCTATTCTTGGAGGTGACATGAAGATTCGAAATGGACCCCGGACTTTGATCTAAGAAGGAACCTCCCATTGCTCGATATGGTTTAAACTTCTGAACTCCTGTCGAGGTTTTATAATCGAATGCTTTATTGACATAGCCGAAGCCTTGGGGACTCCTCTCGGAGCGATGGGCCTGCCAAATCCAAAGCAAGACCTGCTCGTCGCTAGAGTACGAGTGGAAAGGGATGTTACCCTTCCCCTCGTATCAAGAATTAGAATTGGCTCTGAAAATGAAGCCTTTTGGCAAGAAGTTATCATGGAACAAACCCCCTATTACTGTACCCACTGCAGGATGTTTGGTCATACATTAAGCAGGTGTTACAGGCTTCATCCACCAGCCAAAAGAGTTGCCAAGCCACCCCCTTTAAATCTCCGAATTTTCACGTGAGTCCACTCACACAAACCCCCCCTTCCCCCACCCCACATCCTTTTCTCGACCTCACCTCGTACCCAAATTGACCCCCGATTAATCAACAAGTTTGATCGTTGCTTGTGTTGGGCGATGACCGGTTCGAAGGTGCCTTTTCATTAGATGATGATCCGGTGTTAAGTGCTTAGAGATATAAATCTATTTCCTGTTAGAGATGACGAAGTTATTGAGCAGTTGGGAAGAGAAGCAGCTCACGGGGTTCTAAATCAAGCTGAAATTGTGAAGAGAATTAACAATGCCCCCACGGAAACTGAATGTGATGAGGATGACAGGCTACGATGCGGGAAGCACCTTTATATCTTGCAGGTCCCCAAATGGAGACCTACAGGAGAATTTGCGAAGATGTCTCATAAAGTTGAAGAAGATTGGAAAATTCGAAACAAAGGAGAAGGAAAAAGGAATTAACGGAACTCGAAAATTTATCTCGAGATAACATTCTTGGCACCCCTCGACATCTCCAAAGTCTTCCCTCCCTAGGTGACCGAGTCAGGAAAGCTTTATACCATGATTAACATTTTATGCTTGGAATGTTAGGGAATTTCTAATCTCGGTTCCCTTAACGAATCCATCAGCCGAACGGGACTCACAGAATTTTGGATCATTGCTCTCCTCGAGCCATTGGTGAGAAAAAACATCACTGCCTTCTCTAAAAAATTCCCTGGTTACAATTGTTTCAACAATAGCAACAATAAAATCTGGATTTTTAGTAGAAAAGAACTACATTGCAATATCTTGATTGATAACCCTCAATTTCTCCATATGGACATTTCTACTAGATCACTTTAACGCTCAGCTACTTTCATCTATCTTTGGGAGCTCCTTAGAGGCCAAGAACATCTTGTGGACTGATTTACATAATATTCTTGAGTACTGCTATAAGGACCTGGATTGTAGGTGGAGATTTCAACGGCATAAGGGAACTAGTGAAAAATTGGGTAGCAAAACCCCGAGCATCGATGCTATGATGCGGTTCTCAGATAACATCCAATCTGCAGGACTTTTTGACCTGGGTTTTAGTGGATCCCCTTTCACCTGGAAAAGAGGTAAGCTGCTGGAAAGATTAGATAGATTTTTGGTGAACAGCCAGTGGATGGAGTCACTTCCCATCACCCAAGTTCATCACCTACCTAGAATTACTTCTGATCACTCCCCACTGCTTATTAAAGTTTCTTTGGGGAGTATGGGTAGGCGGCATTGCTTTATATTTACGAATAGTTAGGCTGATCATCAAGAATTTACTGTACGTAGTGAAAAGCTGGATGGACCATCCCTTATCTCCACAGTGATAACCCCCTTATCGAGCTTTGGAAGTTACAAAAAAATCTTAGCTTCCACTTGAAGAAATGGAACGAAACGAGCTTTGGTAATGTTTTCCACCAGAGGTTACACAAAGCCGAACTCGATTTGAAGGCATTGGAACAACTGAATGCTAATGGTGTGGAGAATGAGGATGACATTATTGATGCACTGAGTTAAATTAATCCAAGCCATTAAGGTGGAAGAGAACTATACGTAACAAAAAGGCGCTCTAAATAGATTTGTTTATGGTGACGAAACTACTAAGTACTTCCATCTTTATGATCGAATATAGAAGACAGTCGAATCTTGTTGTCTCTATCGAGGACCAACGGGATCGATGGATCACCTGAACCTGCTCTCATTGTCGAGAGTCTTGTCGAGCACTTCCGGAATCTTTTCTTTGCGAGACGGAGTTCTCCCTCCCCTATCAAGCAGAGCTTTTTGATGAAGACGGACTATATACCCAACATTTGCGGCTTACCGGTTGCTCGAGGAACAGAAATTGTGGTGCCCTCGATTCGATTGATGGAAATAAAGCAATTTGGACTGATGGGTATACCTCCACTTTTTATAAGAAGGATTGGGAGCTAATTAAGAAGGATGTAATTGCAGGCTATTCAGGCTTTTTCTACGGTACCAATCTCCCCCTTATTTCTCCTCTACTACCATAGTTCGATCCCCGAAGACAAGCGGAAAACACATTGGAATGATTTGAGGCCTATAAGTCTAACCAACACACTCTCTAAGATTATTAGCAAGATCTTGGTAAATAGACTTCAATCTCACCTTCCAACTCTCATTTCTCCTAATCGGTCGGCTTTTGTCGAGGACGAAACATCATTGATAACATTCTCTAGCTCGAAGTTATTCTTGGACATAGACGAAGCCGATCGGAGGTCGAACTACGTCGCTCGAAGCTTGATTTGAAGAAAGCATATGACACTTATCAGTTGGCAATTCATTGATCTTATTTTGAAGGGAAGAGGCTTCAATTCACGGTTACGCACTCGATCCATAGATGGATCTCCAATACAATTACGGCATCTCGATTAATGGGACTTGCCATGGATATTTCCCTGTCAGGAGAGGAATAAAGCATGGGGACCCTCCGTCCCCTACCATTTTCATTCGGCATTTGACTACTTCTCCGGAGTTCTCGATCGGGCTCATAAATCCTACCCTATCTCTGCTACGAAGCATTGCTCCACCCCTATTGTGAGTCATCTAGCCTATGCGAGATGATGTTATTATATTTTCTAATGGCAGTAAAATGGCGATGAAGAAAATAATGCGAGATATTGGAGCATCTTAAGGAGGTGGTTGGTTTAGATTTAAACAAAAATAAATGTCGAGTTCCTAGCGGTAAGAGCTGCAAGGCTGATATCCTCTCTTGGATCGAGGATTTCCTTTGGTTTCTCTCACCCTTCGGTCCCGATCGAATATCTAGGGATACGATTGTTAAAAGGAAAAAAAAGCGAAACTCGATATGATGAGGTGACTAACAAGATTATTTCTCAAATTAAGCTGCAGGGCCGATACCTTCCTCTCCGATGGGGGTCGAATCACCTTGCTTCAAAGTATCTTAACCTCTTTCCCCCTATACAGCTATGCGAATGATTAAAATGAAAAAAAGCACCCGACAACGCTAGCTCACTACTTTTAACGAATTTCTTTGGGAGGGTAAACATCCTCAAAAGCATTGAGGTTATTTGGAATAAGGCTGTGCAAACCGGTTAATCGTTTGGGGTTTAGGATTCAAGAGCTTCGAACGAGTTGGGTGAGTTATTCTATATCAAGCGATGGATCGGGTTTAGACAAAGTAATTCTTTATGGGCCTCATTTATTAGACACAAGTATTGCAAAAGAACCATCCTAACTCTGGCTCATCCTAAGGCTGGTTGATTCTATCCTTTGGAAGGAGTTGCTTAAAGTTAGAAATAAAGCTAATGATTTCTTCGTTGGGAGCCGGGATACGGTAAGATCGGTTTTTGGCTAGATATACGGCTTCATGGGTACGCCTTTACCCCTCTCTTCCCTGTCGATTATGACTCATTTTTGATTGTGTACGATCTATGGCAAGGTGACCATTGGAACATTGCGGCTTTGAAGAAGATTGTTCAGAAGATACCATTCACGAAATCCTGGACATCCCGGTGGATTCTTCTGCCTCCGATAAACTTGTTACTAAGAACCCACCACACGAGTCTCTAAGCCATTTTATACTATAAGCATACTCATACTTGGTGCAAGGTTCGTCTGGGGAAAAGGATATGGTGCGGGAACTCACCCCTTCCATGTCCTTTTTCTCTTGGAGAGCTATTTCATGGATTTCTACCGCTTGGATGATATATTGAAAATGAAGGGGCTCAAAATTGCCTCTAGATGTTGGGCATACAGTGTACGCGAAGAAACCATTCGGCACCTTTTTATGGAATGCCACGTGGTGAAGGAGGTACGGGACTATACTCTCACTAGAGTAAATCGCATGAAGGCATCGGAGTCACTTGGATTTCCATTCCGATCTGTCGTTGCAATGTTGGATGGACCTCCGACTCTCCCATATCCCTCTTATCATTTTTTGGTTCACTTGGATGGCTAGGAACAAAATCGAACATCGAGGTGAAAGGTTTGATAGCGAGGCGAATCTCCACTCATTGTTGCGGCTTTATACGGAATCATATTTCTAATCCTTTCTCCTCGATTAAGCAAAAACCCGGGGTGCGATTAATTCGATGGACTCCGGCCCCTTCTCCTTGGAGTCGAGATCGACACCGATGGTAGTTACTCTATGTATAATCGCTGGCATTGGTGGGGTATGCGGGAACCATCGAGGTAAATGCCTTTGGTGGTTCCAATCTCCCATTTGTGCTTCTTACGCTCGGGAAGCGAAGTGCTGTTTGTTCTTGGGCACTCGAAGATGGCAAAGGTGCTTATGTACACTCACACAGTTATTGAATGCGATGTCGCACATAACCTACAAATGCTTGAGGGATCCGCCGCCACTCCCACCACCTTGTGTATTGGAAAAGGAAAATTACTCGGCTTACTCATAATATCCGGATCCAATGGCGACACATTTATAGAGAAGGAAACCAACCTGCTAATTGGCTTGCCGAGCTTGCATCCTTCAGCCACGAGTTAAGTTTAGTGCTTCCCTCGAGGCCCATTTATCTACTTTGTTGAGAGGGGATATTTTGGCTCTTCCTTTTGTTAGAAGAGCTTAACTTTATTTTCCATTTTCCTTTCTTTTCCTTTGGGTGCTCGTTGGGCCTCACCCCCCCCCCCAAAACTTTTGTAATTACCTTCACTCTTAACATGCAAGGAGCTTAGGGCCCTTTTAGAGGAAAAAAAAAAAATATATATATATATATATATATATATATATATATATATATATATATATATATATAATTATTTTTTATTTTAAATGTTTTAAGTATAGTTTATTATTTATAAATATAATTTAATTATAAAAATATTTAACGAGTTTAGTAAATTATAAATAAAAATATATATAGGTATATATAAATATATAAATTTATATATACGGATATATATATATATATATATATAAATTTATTTAATAATATTCTTTTATTTTAAATATTTTAAGTATAGGATATTATTTATAAATATAATTTAATTAGAAAAATTTTTAATAGTTAAATAAATATAATTAATTAAATATATATGTGTATATATAAATATATATATAAATATAATTTTATATAATATTATTTTTTTATTTTAAATTTTTTGTATAGTATATTATTTATAAATATAATTAAATTATAAAAATATTTAATAGTTAAATAAATTATAAATAAATAAATATTTGTATATATAAATATAAATATACATATACGGTATTTTTTTAATTTAAAGTATTTTAAGTTTTAATTATAAAAATATTTAATTGTTAAATAAGTTATCAATAAATATATATATAGGTATATATAAATATATATTCACATGTATATATATATATATATATATATATATATATATATATATATATATATATATATATATATATATATATATATATATATATAAATCCATATAATATTATATTTTTATTTTAAATATTTTAACTATAGTAAATTATTTGTGAATATAATTTAATTATAAAAATATTTAATAGTTAGATAAATTATAAATAAATATGCATATATATATATATATATATATATATAAATTTATATTGTATTATTTTTTTTATTTTAAATATTTTAAGTATAGTATTCTATTTATAAATATAATCTAATTATAAAAATATTTAATAATTAAATAAATTATAAATAAATATATATATAGTTTTACATAAATCTATATATATATATATATATATATATATATATATATATATATATATATCCATGAGTCTGCTACGTGGTGACTGCTTGGTGGTGTTAGGTTTGAAGAGTTGTACGGTGTGCGGTCCTCCCGGGTCCGCAGGTAGTGTTGGTGAACTCTTTCATGGGTTTTGCTCTCCCGGAGCTCTTTTAATTCAAATTCTCTACTTGTTCCATTGGTTCTTGGATTTCTTTGCTTTGACGGGATAGTTCGGTTTACTTCTACTTGAGCTAATTCTGGATTCTGTCGGATTCTGTTCTTGTCCCTTTGCTTCGATCTTTTCTCTGGATTGCTCTTGGCTATTTATTTATGGCAAATCCTGTGGATTCTGCTACCAGAAGTGACTGGATTAAGGCTTCTTATGCGGGTGTCTTTGGGTCGAGGTCCTAGTACGAACCGGCCTTCCAATCTGTTCTTCCCAGATTTTTCATGATCTTCTTCTGCGAGGAAAGTATCCTGCCCTTTCATTCATCCCATTGAAGTCGAGGATGGCTGCCTAGTTGTCTACTTTTACGATGAGGAGATTAATACCCTTAATGAAGAAGTCGGATTAACACTTATAGGGAAATTCACCACAGGACATCCAAAGATGGAGCTTGTCGAGACTTTTTTGAGTCACTTGCCTTTCTTGGTAATTGGAGAATGGGTCTTCTTGATGGAAGGCACCTTCTAATCCACTTCTCCGATGAGGAAGACTATGCTTAAGCTCTTTGCAAAGCAGAGTGTAACTATTCTTGCAGTATGGATATGAAACTTCTAAAATGGACACCGGGATTTGATCTGGCAAGGAACCACCCATCATCCCAGATTTGGTTTAAATTTCCTAATCTCCATACGGATATTTCAACCATAATGCCCTCTTCAGATTGCTAGAGCTATTGGAACCCCCTCGGAATGGATGCGGCCACTTGTAATAGAGGCCTACCTGAAGCGACTAGGATCCAGATTGAAAGAGACATCTCTTTACCGAAATCGAAAGAATGCGGGTGGGCAGCTAGCTGTGAGGGATTTTGGCGAGGAAGTTATCATGCAACGAAACCTTACTATTGCACTAATTGTAAGATGTTTGGTCATACCATAGAGAAGTGTTATAGACTCCACCCACCTCCCAAAAGACTCCTAGGGCTGACCCTTTGGTTAGCAGCCCTTCTCTTATTTCTACCCCGATTCGATCTCCTACCACTTGTGGTTTTGCCTCAGCCTTTGACAGTCCCCTCCATCTCCACCTCCCCCAGTAAACCCCCTCAGCCTGACCCTCCCTCCTCTCCTTCTAATCCTATAATACCCCCTCTAAACCCTGGTTCTCCTGAATTAGCCCCTTCTACGATATTCCCCAGCCTCCCCCCACTCAACTTATTCAGAGCAATTTGGATAATAATTGGGAAGTCCAAAATGCTAAAAAGAAAAAAAGAAATAAAATAGATATCATTTCTAGTTCTACTACCTCTCATACTTTACCAGCTGAACCCTCCTCCTCACTCCCATTAAGGGGGAGAACCAGGTCAAAATCCCACCCACCTTCCCACCCCACCTACCTACTTTATTTCATGATAAATTTTACATCTGCTGGAATATAAGAGGTGTGGCTCACCCACCCTCACTAAAAAGGATTCACTACCTTACTAAAAAACACTCCCTTTGGTGCTTTGCTTTACTTGAGCCTCTTGTGCACCAGCACTCCAATAGAATTATCAACTCTTTCCATGGATTTACTCATTTTGCTAATTCCGACAATAAGATATGGGTCTTCTGCGGGAAAGAACTTAATTGAGCTGTCTTGCTTGGATCTTCGGCGGATGGTTCATATCTCTATCTCCTTTCTTGGACGGTTGCTAATGCCGCCTTTGTTTATGCTTGGATGCGAGAAAAGCTGATAGAAATCGCTGCTGGGATCATATCCACGATCTAAGTAAGGTCATTAACGCCACTGGATCATTGGGGGTGATTTCAGTTGCATCACTACTCTGCTTGAAAAGGCTGGGTGGCCACGAACCCAATGTAACAATAATGAACACCTTCGATGATAATATTCTTTGCATTTGGGCTTTATGATATGGGGTTTAGGGGTCCTAGTTTCACTTGGAAAAGGAATTCTACTAAAGAAAGTCTGGATAGATTTACGTCTAATGAGTTACGGCACGAGTCACTTCCTGCATACCCAGATCACTCATCTTGCTCTTATTTGCTCTGATCATAGGCCTCTCCTCATATCTATTACTGCTCCCCCCAGAAACCCCTCCTTTAAACCTTTCAGATATTAGAATATACGAGTCTACTCATCCCTCCTTCCTGCGGGTGGTCGAAGATAAGCTGGCGAGATTCTATACGAGTTGGACCCATGGCACAAGTTGTGTCTTCTTCATCATAGGTTAAGTAGGAAATTAGCTAAGCGAGATTGGATTCAATTTGGCGATGTATTTAAAGTAGTTGAGCGGTAGAAAGGGATGTCTTAGAATTGGAAGAACAATGCCAAAATAATAGTGCCCTCCAATCCCAACTTCTTCTTCTTGGAAGCTAAGTCGATGCACTCGATTGATATTCGGGATAAATTTCTTCGAGCAAAAGGCCTCCATTAATCATTTTATGGAGGGAGATCGAAATCTTGCCTACTATCATGCCTACCTCGAATATAAGAGGAAATGTAATTTCATACACGGCATCAAAAACGAGAATGGGGATTGGATCTCCAACCACTTGGAGATTGGCGGAGATGCTACCCACTACTTTCGGTCCTACTACAACAACACCCATTTGAGAGAGCAGGCATAAACACTCGCCCTTTTCATCGATCATTATGATTATATTAGTCGGCTTAATCTCCTTTGCTCCCCATCCGAAGAGGAGATGCGGCGGGCCATTAAATACATTGATAGCTCTAAGACTGCAGGCCACGATGGGTACACTTCGATTTTTACATTAAGGCTTGGGAGATTATTAAAGGCCGAGGTGATCGCTGCCATCACCGGTTTCTTTACGGGTGAAGACATTCCTCAATACTTCCATGCTTCCAACTTTGTTTTAATTCCCGAAGACACTGCACTGAACAAGTTGGGATCATTTCGGACCCATTAGCCTCGCATCGTGATCGGCAAAACTATTAGCAAAGTGTTAGTCAACAAACTACAACCTATTTTGGAGAAAGTTATCGATCCGAGCCAAGCGGCTTTTGTCGAAGGCGGTGTCGCATTGCGATAATATCTTGT
This sequence comes from Papilionanthe hookeriana x Papilionanthe teres, assembly GCA_022702705.1. Lineage (NCBI taxonomy): Eukaryota > Viridiplantae > Streptophyta > Magnoliopsida > Asparagales > Orchidaceae > Papilionanthe > Papilionanthe hookeriana x Papilionanthe teres. Next base: position 34,647 of record JAKZJZ010000055.1, read on the forward strand.
TAGCACAGGAACTTCTATTGAATTTGAACACTAAGTGCGAAGTGGCAATTTAATTTACAAGCTTGATATTAAAAAGGCATATGATACCATTCACTTGGGACTTTCTTATAGACACTCTTACGACGAGGGGATTCCGAATTCTTTACGTAATCTAATCAAAAGATGGTTGAGGGCTAATGCCCACTCTATTCGCTAAATGGGTCTACTTGGGGCTATTTCTCCGCCTCTGGGGGGCTTAAGCGAGGAGACCCACTCTCTCCCACCCTCTTCATCTTGGCTATGGACTACTTCTCCAAATTGCTTGAACCATGCTTAGCATAACACACCCCTCCGACGAGGTATCACCATAAGTCTAATATTTTAGTATCTCACTTAGTTTATGCGGATGATGTCATGGTTTTCTCCAATGCTTCCAAGAATCTTTGTCAAAATGATTGTCGAATGCACGAACTCCTTCCGACAATCCTCCGGTATGGTGTTCAACAAGACCAAAAGCCATCTCATATTTCCATCGAATACTCCTGTGGAGAGTCGAAGCCGGGTTATTAACTTCATCGGCTTTACTAGCACTCAACTACCTCTTAAGTATTTAGGGGTACAGCTTGATATGGGCAGAACTAAGCAAAGGCACTTTGAAGGCATTCTACAGAAAATCAACTCTTATTTGGCAAATTGGACTCATAAGTACCTTTCCAGTGGAGGTAGGATAACTATTTTGAAAAGTATTCTCACAACATTGCCTGCTTATGTTCTCCAGATGACCACTATGAACAAAGGAATCCAAACTCTCTTTGAAAAGGCTTTTAACAATTTTCTTTGGGTGGCAAGAAAACGATGTCCATTGGACCTCCTGGACCAAAGTGGCTAAGCCTACTTGGGCTGGTGGATTGGGGTTTAAAACCATACGGCGGATAATTCAAGTGAACCTATGTAAGCTTTGGATCGAATTTAGATCCCGGAACTCTCTACGGGCCAAATTTCGATGGGCGAATCTTGCTAAGTTGCTCCACTCGACCACAGTTAGCGACAGAAATGGGAGACTCTAAGCTATGGAAAGCTATGCTCGGAATCGGGTTTCAAGCTGAAAGTTTGTTTAGGCGGCACTTGGGTAAGGGTGATCTCACCTTCGGTTGGATAAGCGGTGTCCAGCCGAATGGCTCGACCACGGTACTAATATCCCCGACCTTAAACTCGAAAGTATCGAGTCTTCGGGATAGGGGCATGTTTGGTCTTTGGAGGATCTTCGGACTGTGCTTACTCACGAGATACGCTAGACAGGTGGCCACCACTAATTTTGACGAGCGAAACAAGACTCCATCACTGGCATTCCTGTGCCCAAGCATAGTTTGTCTAAAGCCATCTACTCCAGAACTTTACCGGTGGGAGCTCATCCCTTGGAGTGAGTGTCCACTGGAACAAATCTTTATCACCATCTATGACTTTCTTTACTTGGAGAACTTTCACGAAGATCCTTCCTGCTGATGAAATCCTCGAATTAAAAGGACTGAGAGGCCCTTCTTCGTTGTAGACTTTGCATGAGGGAGGAAGAATCTATCGAGCACTTTGTTTTTTAAATGCGGATTTTCTCGGCTTGTTTGGAGGTTAATCTTTCGATGCGCTGACTCGACACACTAAGTCTTTCTTGGGATTGCCTCTACTCTTGCTTGGTCGCATTGGAACAAGCGAGGATTGGCGCGATCCCTCTTATTTGTGCTTTGGTTCCTTTGGATGGCTAGGAACAAGGCCACTTTTGATGACATATTACCCAGTGAACAAAAAGTTGCACAAAATTGCCTTTCCTACATCCAAAAACTCATCAGATATAACAATTTCTCAAATATATGTGGGCTAGAGACCACACATGAGGCACCCTCCCATAGAATCACGCTTGATAAAATGGCGACCCCCTTATTCCCCTTTCCTCGAAACTAAATTATAATGGGCTGCTGCACGTAAGGATGGTCTTTGGATTTGGTGGCATCTTCGGGAATTACATTGGTAGATGTATGCTTTTCTTTCATGCACCGATTGAAGTCGCTGATACTTTGGAAGCTGATCTCATTGCCATCTTTTGGGGGCTCTCCATAGCCATTAGCGTATGCTCGGTACAATATTATTGTGGAAGGTGATAATGAGAAAACCATTACGATGTTGAACCTCTGCCCTCCGACCTTCCACGGCACCATGGTCGTACGGAGGAGTAGAATCCATGCCATAGTCTCCAAACTCGATGTTCGATTCACCTTCATTCACGAGGAAGGGAATCGACCCTGCTTGGTTGGCTAGCTAAATTTGGAGCTTCTTCCCATAATGTGAGGGCTTAACCATCATTCCTACACGGTTAAAGACCCTTATCGATAGTGACGATCTTTGCGCCCTTACATCGAAGCTGCTACTTGATTCCCCGATTTTAGTCTTTGGGATTATATGATGTCTCTACTGGCTTCATTCGCTCAATTGGTCTCATGTACGAACTCGGGATTTATGCGGGGATCCCTATTTCATCCATCGAGTGATATGGATATGCTGAGTTCTTGTCGGCTTCTCACTACAACACACGAGTACGACTTCTAGGAAGAGTGGACTATGTCATTTTCTCTCGCTTCTTATTTAATTAGAAGTTTGCTCTCTTAGTTTATGTCTTAGTTTTGTTTTGGGTGGTGTTAGTTTAAGTTGGGGTCCTACCATTATTGGTAAGGTTTTTGTAATTATAGTTTTTAGTAACATGTAGGGAGCCTCTTGTTGCACCTTTCCTAAAAAAAAAAAATATATATATATATATATATATATATATATATATATATATATATATATATATATATATTTATATATTTATATACTTTTATTTTTTTACTTTAAATATTTTAAGAATAGTATATTATTTAAAAATATAATTTAATTATAAAAATATTTAATAATTAAATAAATTATAAATAAATATAAATATGTGTGTTTATATATATATATATATATATATATATATATATATATATATATATATATATATATATATATATATATATATATATATATATATTCTATAAAAATATTTTTTGATTTTAAATATTTTAAATATAGTATATTATTTATAAATATAATTTAATTATAAAAATATTTAATAGTTAAATAAAATATAAATAAAAATATATATATAGGTATATATAAATATATATATTTATATATATGTATATATATAAATTTATATAATATTGTTTTTTATTTTAAATGTTTTAAGTGTAGTATATTATTTATAAGTATAATCTAATTTAAAAAATAATTAATAATTAAATAAATTATAAATATAAATATATATATAGTTATAAATAAAAAAATAATTTTTTATATATATAATATTGTTTTTTTATTTAAAATTTTTTAAGTATAGCATATTATTTATAAATATAATTTAATCATAAATCATAAATTATAATATTATTTTTTTAAATATTTTAAGTATAATATTTTATTAATAAATATAATTTAATTATAAAATTATTTAATAGATAAAAAAATGATAAATAAATAAATAAATATATATATATATTTATAAATATATATATTTATATATATTTTTAAATATATATATTTATATATATTTATATATTTCTTTATATATAAATTTATATAATATTATTTTTTATTTTAAATATTTTAAGTATAGTATATTATTTTTAAATATAATTTATTTATAAAAATATTTAATTATTAAAAATTTATCAATAATCAAATAAATAAACAAATATATATATATATATTATAAATAAATAGATAAATAAATAAATAAACTAATAAATAAAAAAATAAATAAATATTAATATATATATATATATATATATATATATATATATATATATATATATATATATATATATATATATATTTGTAAATAAATATATATATATATAAATAAATAAATAAATAAACAAATATATAAATATAAATAAAAATATATATATATATATATATATATATATATATATATATATATATATATATATATATATTTATTTTAAATGTTTTAAGTATAATATATTATTTATAATGATAATTTATTTATAAAAATATTTGATAATTAAAATAATTTCAAATAAATAAATATATAAGTATATATAAATGAATATATATATATATATATATATATATATATATATATATATATATATATATATATATAAATTTATTTAATATTATTTTTTATTTTAAATATCTTAATCGTATTATATTATTTATAAATTTAATTTAATTATAAAATTATTTAATAATTAAATAAATTATAAATAGATAAATATATATGTGTATATATAAATATATATATATATTTATATATACATAAATTTATATAATATTATTTTTTTATTTTAAATATTTGAAGTATAATATATTATTTTTAAATAAAATTTAATTATAAAAGTATTTAATAGTTAAAAAAATTATAATATATATATATATATATATATATATATATATATATATATATATATATATATATATATATAAATTTATATAATATTATTTTTTTATTTAAAATATTTAAAAGTTAAATAAATTATAAATAAAAATAAAAAAATAAGTATATATATATATATATAATATTAATATTATTTTATTTTAAATGTTTTAAGAATAGTATATTATTTATAAATATAATTTAATTATAAAAATATTTAATAATTAAATAACTTATAAATAAAAATATTTGGTCGATGGGTTTATCATTGGGTCGAGAGTTGACCATTTTGACGAAGTTCACTTTTGGTCGAGAGATTAACTTTTTGGGTCAGTAGTTGGTTATTAATTCAAAAATTGACAATTTTGACCAAAATTGGCTTTTTGATCAAAAGTTGACCTATTGGGTCAATGGGTTTGTCATTGGATCAAGGATTGACCATTTTGCCCAAAGTTAACTTTTTGGTCAGAGATTGACTTATTGGTTTATTAATTCAAAAATTGTTTATTTTGACGAATTTGACTTTTTGGTCGATTGTTGACTATTAGGCTGACGGGTTGATCATTGGGTCGAAGATTAACCATTTTGACTAAAGTTAACTTTTTCGTTAAAAGATGGCTTATTAGATTCGATGGGTTGGGCATTAGGTCGAAGATTAACCATCTTAACCGAGGTTAACTTTTTGGTCGAAGATTAGTTTACTCGGTCGAAATTGGTCATTAAGTCAAAATTGATTATTTTAATCAAAATTGACTTTTTGGTCAAAAGTTGACCTATTGGGTCAACGAGTTGGTCATTAGGTTAAGGATTGACTATTTTGACTTCTTTTGGTCAAAATTTGACCTATCTAGGTCAATGAGGCTGTCAATAGGTCAAAAATTGACAATTTTGAGCAAAATTAACTTTTTGGTCAAAAGTTGACTGATTAGATTGATAGGTTGAGTCATTGGGTCAGAATTAACCATTTTGGCTAAAGTTAACTTTTTAGTCGAAAGTTAACAAATTGAGGTCGATTGGTTGGTCATTGGATGAAGGATTGAACATTTTCACCAAAGTTGACATTTAGGTCATTGTGTCGAAATTGTCGTTTTGACCGATTTGACTTTTTCGTCAAAAGTTGATATTTTGGGTCAATGAGGTGGTCATTAGGTAAAAAATTTCAAAATTTGACCAAAATTGGCTTTTTTGTTCAAAAGTTGACCTATTGGGTCAATAATTGACAATTATGTAAAAAAATTTACTATTTTGACCAAAATTTACTTTTTAGTCAAAAGTCGATCTATTGGGTCAGAGGGTTGGTTATTGGGTCAAGGATTGACAATTATGACCAAAGTTAACTTTTTGGTCAAAGATTTACTTAATGGGTTTATAATTGGTCATTAGGTAAAAACTATATATTTTGACTAAAAAGCTGACTTTTTGGTCAAAATTTGACTAATTTGGCCAGCGGGTTGGTCATTAGGTCAAAAATTGACCATTTTGACCAAAGTTGACTTTTTGGTCAAAAGTTGACATATTTGGTTAATGGGGGGTCATTAGGTCGAAATTTGACTATTTTGACCAAAATTAACTTTTGGTCGAAGGTTGACATATTGGGTCGATGGGTTGGTTATTGGGTCGAGGTTTGACCATTTTGACCAAAGTTGACTTTTTGTCGAAAGTTAACCTGATTGGATCAATGGGTTGGTCATTGGGTCGGAAATTGACCATTTTAACTAAAGTTGACTTTTTGGTCGAAAGTTCAGCATATTGGGTTAATGGGTTTGTCATTAGGTCGAAGATTGACCATTTTGACCAAAGTTGACTTTACTGGTCGAAATTGGCTTAGTGGGTCGATTATTGGTCATTTGGTCGAAAATTGACTATTCGACCAAAATTGAATTTTTTGTCGAAAGTTAACCCATTAGATCGATGGGGTGGTCATTGGATTAGGAATTGACCATTTTGACCAAAGATGACTTTTTGTCGAAAGTTGACTCTTCGGATCCATGGGTTGGTCATTGGGTCGAGGATAGACCATTTTGTCGAAGTTGAATTTTTGGTTAGAGATTGGCTTCTTGGGTTAATAATTGGTCATTAGATCGAAAATTAGTTATTTTGACCAAAATTGATTTTTTTCAAACGTTGACCTACTTAGAGTCGATGTGTTGGTCGTTAGGTCGAAAATTGGTCATTTTGACCGAAGTTGACTTTTCGGTGAAAGTTGACTATTAGATCGATGGTTGGTCATTGGGTTAAGGATTGATCATTTTGACCATAGTTGACTTTTTGGTGAGATATTGACTTATTGGGTCTAAAATTGGTCATTAGGTCAAAATTGATTATTTAGATCAAAAATAAATTTTTTGTCAAAAGTTTACAGTAGGTCGCAGGGTGGCATTAGGTCGAGAATTGACCATTTTGACGAAGTTGACTTTTTGGTAAAAAGTTGACCTATTTGGTCGATGAGTTGGTCGAGATTTGACCATTTTGATTGAAGAAATCTTTTTGGTGAAATTTGATATATTAGATCAACGGTAGGTCATTAGGTCAAAAATTGACCATTTTAACCAAAGTTAACTTTTTGGTCAAGAGTTGACTATTGGGTTAATGGGTGGTCATTAGGTCGAAAATTGATTATTTTGACCAAAATTGACTTTTGGTCGAAAGTTGTCTGTTGGGTCAATGTGTTTGTCATTGGGTGATGGATTGATTATTTTGATAAAATTAACTTTTTGGTCGGAGATTGACTTATTTGGTCATTAATTGGTCATTAGGTCGAAATTCATTTATTTTGACCGAGATTGAATTTTTGGTCGAAAGTTAACCCATTGGGTGAACGGGGAGGTCATTGGGTCGAGAAATTGACCATTTTGACGAAGTTGACTTTTTGGTCGAAAGTTGACATATTTGGCGATGTGTTGGTAATTAGATTAAGAAGTTGACCTTTTTTACCAAAGATGAATTTTTTGTCGAAAGATGACCTATTAGATCGATGGGTTGGTCATTGGGTCGAAAGTTGTCCATTTTGACCAAAGTTGGGTTTTTGGTCGAAAGTTGACTGTTGGATCGATGGGTGGTCATTTGGTCAAAATTGATTATTTTGACTGAACTTATTAGGTCCATGGGTTTGTCGTTGGATCAAGGATTGACCATTTTAAACTAAAGTTGACTTTTTGGTCAGAGATTGACTTATTAGATTAATAATTGGTCATTAATTCAAAATTTTTTTATTGTGACCGAAATTGACTTTTTGGTCGAATGTTGACTTATTAAATTTAATGGGTTGATCATTGGGTCGAGGATTGATCATTTTGACCAAAGTTGACTTTTTGGTCGAAAGATGTCTATTGGGTCGATGGGTTGGGCATTAGGTCAGAGATTAACCATCTTGACCAAAGTTGACTTTTTGGATAGAGATTGGTTTA
>JAKZJZ010000055.1:47500-55000 GCA_022702705.1 Papilionanthe hookeriana x Papilionanthe teres
GTATTATTTATAAATATAATTTATTTATAAAAATATTTTATAGCTAAAAAATTTTAAATATATATATATATATATATATATATATATATATATATATATATATATATATATATATATATATATATATATATATATATATATATATATATATATATATATATATTTATATAATATTAATTTTTTATTTAAAGTATTTAAGTAAATTATACTATTTATAAATATAATTTAATTATAAAAATATTTAATTGATTAATAAATTATAAATAAAGATATATATATATAGGTATATATAAATATATATTTACATATATATATATATATATATATATATATATATATATATATATATATATATATATATATATAATATTACTTTCTATTTTAAATATTTTAAGTATTGTATATTATTTTTAAATATAATTTAAATATAAAAAAATTGAATAGTTAAAAAAATTATAAATAAATAAATAAATATATATATATATATATATATATATATATATATATGTATATACATATATTTATATTTATTTATATAATATTATTTTTTTATTTTAAATATTTTAAGTATATTAAATTATTTATAAACTTAAGAACAAAAAACAAACGACACTTTGCAACATATTGGAGACCCCGATTGATTCAAATCTATCTTAGGGAGAATTCTTGCCCCCTTCTACTAGATCCACTAGAAGGGGTGGAAGACATCATACTTAATTTACTTGTGTGGAATGTTAGGGGAGTGGCTGATCCTTCCTCCCTTAAACGTCTTAAACTCCTTTGTAGGATCCATCATTTGAGCATTTTTGCTATTTTAGAGCCTTTTGTTTCTAACCATAAGGATAAAATTCTATCTTCTTTTCCTCTTTACTCCCACTACTGTAATAACAATAAAAAAATTTGGTTATTTTGGAAAAAAATCTTCAATTGCAAATTATTAAAGATGATATGCAGTTTATACTTGCTCATTACACTGCTGATGTCTTCACTGGTTGGATCACGTTTGTTTATGGTAGCTCTCTGCTTCATGAAAAATACCTTCTTTGGAACAAGTTAATTGCCATGGGTTCCACTATACAGGATAATTGGTGTGTTGGAGGCGATTTTAACATGACAATGTCACTGCTTGAAAGAAAAGGTGGTGCTCGGCCTGATTTTGCTCACAATGCGGCGTTTAACGTGATAAAATTTTACAAGGCGACTTGTTTGATTTGGGTTTCCTTTGGGTCTCCTTATACTTGGAGACATGGTTTGCTCTTTCGGAGGCTTGATAGATTTTTGGCAATTCCAAGTTCCTTAGCTTATTACCACACTTCTCGAGTTCGACACTTGAGCCATGCCTCTTTTGATCGAAACCCCTTTTACTAACTTTAGCTTTCCATCCCAAATCCGTTATTTCACATTTTAAATTCTTAAATATTTGGACATCTCATCCCACTTTGGTTGAGCTGATTAAGGCTTTGTGGAAGCCTATTAGTTGTGGCTCTCCTTGGTTTATTTTATGGCAATTACACAAGAGAGTGGCTGCAGGTTTGAAGAAATGGAATTACGAGGTTTTTGGCAACATACATACTAGGGTCCACGAAGTCCCGACAAGCCGGTTAATGCTTTGGAAGCTAGAGAAAGCACGAGTCCCGAAATTTCGAATGAGCTTACCCGAGCCCATATCACACTTCTTACTGACATCTCTACGGAGGAAGACACATTAAAGCAAAAAGCTAATGATCTTCATTTCATTAATGGGGACGAAATACTAAATATTTCCATGCATCCATTAAAAACAGGATCAATCTTAACTTTATTATCAAAATCATTGCCGATGATGGGACTTTCCTTAATGAAGCGAGAGGAGATTGGTTTAAATGCAATTCATTATTTCTTCGACTTGTTTTCCGATGATATACGAGTGTCTCCCATCGATAATGCTCTTTGTGCCTAAGAAACAATTTGTGGCCTCCTCCATCTTTCGGGTGTCCCTTACGAGGAGGAAATTTTTAATGCTTTTAAAGAGATCAACTCTAATAAAGCTCCACGGCACGATGGTTTTACATGTGCTTTCTATTTCACTTGTTTAGGATATCATTAAGAAGGAGGTTATTCAGCTATTCGAAAGTTTTTTTCATGGTGATGATATTTGTAAGTACTTCTCTGCTTGCTTTGATAGTGCTTATCCCTATAGGAAGAGATAAATCCCGTTGGCATAATTTTAGAACTTTCTCTCTAACCTCGGCCATATCCAGAGGTTATCGGTAAGATCCTTGTGGCTTGAATTCAACCGCATCTCGATTCTATTATCTCCTATCAACAATCTGCTTTTATCGAAAGGAAGAGAAATTACAAATAATATTTTACTTGCTCAAGAACTCCTTGAGGATCTTGACAGAAAATGTAGAGGAGGTAATCTTATTATCAAGCTTGGACATTAAAAAAGCCTTTGATACTATAAATTGGGATTTTATTCATAATGTTCTTATTCTTTAGAGGTTTTAAGCATAATTTACGTAGCTTAATTTTGAGATGGTTGTCTAACAATTTCTATAGTGTGTTGGTCAATGGCACTTCTTATGGCTTCTTTAATGCTAAGCGGGGTATCGAACGAGGTGATCCCCTTTCCCTATAATCTTTATCCTTGCCTTTGATTATTTGTCTAGAATGTTGAATCATTTTCGAAACGCAACACCCGTATACACAATATCACAATGGAGCTCAGCTATCAGGGTTACTCATCTTGCATGGGCTGATGACATAATTGTTTTTCTAATGCATCTAAACTTTCCATCAGACAAACCTTAAAAGTTCGATTGATTTTGAGGGTATTTACGGTCTATCCTTTAGCGAAGATAAGTGTCGGCTCTTCTTTAGCAAGCTGCATCTTTGCATTGTAATAAACAATGAGCTAATCTTTTCACTGGTTTTAAATTAGCTTCTTTGCCTCTCAAATATTTGGGGGTTAATCTTATTAGGGGAAGATGCGAAGCAAATCCGGATGGATGAGATTATTGATAAAATACAATGCAAAATCGAGGATTGGAAGAATACTTTCCTCTCTGATGGTGACAGATTAACTTTATTATATAGTGTTTGGCGAAGCATACCTTTATATGCCCTCCAAGTGTTTTATGCCAAAAAAAGTTCTCTTAAATATCTGGAAAACTTGCTTAATCATTTTCTTTGGGAGGGTGGAGGTGCAAAGAGGCACTGGCGCTGCTGGAGGAAGCTCTGTAAGCCTAAATTCTCTAGGGCCCTTGGTTTTAAATCCCTACCTCAATTGTGGAAATAAACATGTGTAAGCTTTGGTATAAATTTAGGCTTGGTGAATCCTTATGGGCTGATTATATGCATTCTAAATATTGCAATACATCTCATCCATCTTTGGTCACTTGGAAAGTTGGGGACTCTAGGATTTGAAAAGCTATTGTAAATGCCGGGCTTACAACGGTCAATTTTTATTACGGAGAGTGGGGGATGGCAAAGTATCCTTTTGGCATGATTTACGGGGTTTACCACAAATTACTCCATTACCCCAATTCCCTCCTTATGGAAATTTACTTGTTTCTTATTCTTGGTTTAATGGTCGAGTGGGATTTAATTATGCTTTGAGGGCTTTATTTGGTAATGATGCTTGCTTTGCTCATCAATCAAATTCCTTTACGAAACTCGAAAAGATAGACCCATATGGAAGAAGGCAAATCATGTTTACGCTAGCAAACATTTATATAAATCTATCATCAATTTTTCTAATTGGAATTGGGGCTCCCACAGTTGGAATTCTCTTTTCACCCCTTCAATGTCTTTTTTTAACTGGTGGTTTTTCTTTTCTTTACTTCCTCTGGATGACATTTTAAAATTGAAGGGCTTAAGATTGGCATCTATATGCCTTTTTTGTAAAAGATGCGAGGAGTCCTACTCCCATATTTTTTAATTGTACCTATACTAGAGACATATGAAATAGATTGGGTAACCCATTTAACATTGCATGGCCAGGAAGCTGCTCTATTTCTAATTACTTCAACACTTGGCAAGATTTTTCACAAGATGGAAAACATATGTTGAGCTATCCTTTGGTGATCATTTGGTTTGTGTGGAATGCCAGAAATAGTTTTAAACACTCTGATGTTCCCCCCACCTCTAGCATAACTTTTCACATATTATGGCTTATTACCACCGTGCTAAAAAACTTTCATCCTGCACTCCTCATTCTTAACACGACTTGTCCTTATTAGATGGATGCTCCACTATGCGAGGGTGGATCGAGGCTATATTGATGGATGTTGGATTGAATATTTTTACGGAGTTGGAGGCACGAGACCATGAGAGGAAATCATGTTGTGTTTCTTTAACTCCCACGTGGTGGCTGATACACCTCTCATTCTTGAAGTTTGGGTATTTTTACTTGCATTAAAAGCTGCTATCTCGTTTTCATTTTCGGAACACCTCGGGTGGAAGCCGACTCCACGATGATGATCAATCTTTTCTATAGAAACGGTCCGATTCCATGGAATCTTATATATCTATTTAGAAGGATATGGCATATTATAAACACACATTCATTACGGGTTCAAGTATCATTCATTTGCGGGGAGGGTAACCAACCTGTTGATTAATTAGCTAAGCATTCAATAAACGAGACCTTTGGTGGGTAAATTACCTCCATCTCCGCTTTCTCTTCTTTTACATGGAGATCTAATGGCATTACCCTATCTCAGATATTGATATAAAATGGCTTTTATTTTGGATTTATACCACTTTTTTATTTATTATTCACACACCCTTTGCTGCTTTAGTCATTTGGTTCAGTCTTTTATTTACCTAATAGTCCCAACCATCTTTTGGAATGTGGGATACAAATATCGACGATTGCATCGCGTCGATAGGTGTACGCTGATACATTTTTGTACGTTTGGTGGCTAAGGTTTTTGGGTTTCACGATTAGGCCTTTTGTTACTCTGTTTTGGTTGTAAGGACTCACGACTTATGTTATTCTTGAGTATATCTCTGCAGGTTACGATCCCCAAGCCTCCACTTCATTTTGGACCACCCTGTTGTTTTTCAGCTTCATGACTCTGCACTTTGGAGTGTTTTATTTTACGTATGTTGTAATGAGGGAGGCGGAACCCATAGGGGTGAGTAGAAATTGTATCTTTTCTTTTTATAGTTGGGGATCCGCCTCCACCCCTTTGTAACATTTTCCCGAATTACCGCGTAGGGAGCCTACGGCGCTCTTTCCGATATATTATTTATATATATTTATATATATTTATACATAAATTTATATAATATTATTTCAAGTATAGTATATTATTTATAAATATAATTTAATTATAAAAATATTTGATAATTAAATAAATTATAAATAAAAATATTGGGTCAATGGGTTTTTCATTGGGTCGAGGATTGACCATTTTGACCAAAGTTCACTTTTTGGTCGGAGATTAACTTATTAGGTCAATAATTTGTCATTAATTTAAAAATTGACTATTTTGACCAAAATTGGCTTTTTGGTCAAAAGTTGACCTATTGGGTCAATGGGTTTGTCATTGGATCGAGGATTGACCATTTTGACCAAAGTTAACTTTTTGGTCAGAGATTGACTTATTGAGTCATTAATTCGAAAATTGTTTATTTTGACCAAAATTGACTTTTTGGTTAAATGATGACCTATTAGGCCAATGGGTTGGTCATTGGAGTCGAAGGATTGACCATTTTGACCAAATTTGACTTTTGGTCGAAAGATGACTATTGGGTCAATGGGTTAGGCATTAGGTCAAAGATTAACCATCTTGACCAAATTTGCCTTTTTGGTCAGAGATTGGTTTACTCGGTCAAAAATTGGTCATTAAGTCAAAAATTGAGTATTTTAATAGAAATTGACATTTGGGTTAAAAGTTGACATATTATGTTCAATGAGTTGGTCATTGGGTTAAGGATTGACAATTTTGACCAAAGTTGTCTTTTGGTCAAAATTTGACTTATTTAGGTCAATGAGGCGGTTAGTAGGTAAAAAATTGACAATTTTGAGCAAAATTGACTTTTTGTTCAGAAGTTGACATATTGGGTCAATAGGTTGGTTATTGGGTAAATGATTAACCATTTTGGCCAAAGTTTACTTTTTAGTCAAAAGTTAACAAATTGGGTCAATTGGTTGGTCGTTGGATGAAGGATTAAACATTTTCACCAAAGTTGACATTTAGGTCATTGTGTAAGAAATTGATCATTTTGACGCAATTTGACTTTTGGTCGAAAAGTTGACCTTTCGGGTCGATGAGGTGGTCATTAGGCCAAAAATTGACAATTTTGACCAAAATTAACTTTTTTGTTCAAAAGTTGACCTAATGGATCAATAAATGGTAATTATGCCAAAAATTTACTATTTTGACCAAAATTGACTTTTTAGTCAAAAGTCGATCTATTGGGTACGATGGGTTGGTTATTGGGTCGAGGATTGACAATTATGACCAAAGTTGACTTTTTGGTCAAAGATTTACTTATTGGGTTAATAATTGGTCATTAGGTCAAAAATTGTCTATTTTGACCAAAAAGTTGACTTTTTGGTCAAAATATGACCCATTTGGCCAGCGGGTTGGTCATTGGGTCAAAATTGACCATCTTGACCAAAGTTGACTTTTTTGTCAAAAGTTGACCTATTTGGTTAATGGGGAGTCATTAGGTCAAAATTAGACTATTTTGACCAAAATTAACTTTTTGGTTAAAGGTTGACATATTGGGTCAATGGGTTGGTTATTGGGTCAAGGTTTGACCATTTTGACCAAAGTTCACTTTTTGGTCAAAAGTTAACCTATTGGGTCAACGGGTTGGTCATTGGGTCAAGGATTGATAATTATGACCAAAGTTGACTTTTTGGTCACGAGTTTACTTATTGGATCGATAATTGGTCATTAGATAAAAAATTATCTATTTTGACCTAAAAAGTTGACTTTCGGTCAAAATTTGACCAATTTAGTCGATGGGTTGATCATTAGGTCAATACTTGACCATTTTGACCAAAGTTGACTTTTTGGTCAAAAGTTGACTGTTGGTCAATGGGTGTCATTAGGTCAAAATTTGACTATTTTGACCAAAATTTACTTTTTGCTCAAAATTTAACTTATTAGGCAATGGGTTTGTCATTGGGTCAATCATTAACCATTTTGTCCAAAGTTGACTTTTTGGTCAGTGATTGACTTATTGGGTCAATAATTGGTCATTAATTCAAAAAATTGACTATCTTGGTCATTAGGTCAAAAACTAATTATTTTGACCAAAATTAAATTTTTGGTCAAAAGTTAAGCCATTGGGTCAACTTGGAGGTCATTATGTCAGAAGTTGACCATTTTGACTAAAATTAACTTTTTTGGTCAAAAGTTGACATATTTTGGTCAAAAGTTGACTTATCATTTGATCAAAGTTTATTTTTTGGTCAAAAGTGACTTATTGGGTTAATTGGTGGTCATTCAGTCAAAAATTGACTATTTTGACCAAAATTGACTATTTGGTCAAAAG
>JAKZJZ010000055.1:57500-75000 GCA_022702705.1 Papilionanthe hookeriana x Papilionanthe teres
TTAAATAAATTATAAATAAATAAATATAAATGTGTATATATAAATATACTCATTTATATATTTATATATATATATATATAAATATAAATTTATATTATATAATTTCTTATTTTAAATATTTTAGGTATAGTATATTATTTAGAAATATTATTTAATTATAAAACTATTTAATTGTTAAATAAATTATAAATAAATATATATAGGTACATATAAATAGGTATTATATAAACTTATTTATATATATATAGGTATTATATAATTTTATATATATATATATATTTATATATACATAAATTTACATATATATAAAATATTATATTTTTAATTTAAATATTTTAAGTATAGTATATTATTTATAAATATAATTTAGTCATAAAAGTATTTAATAATTAAATAAAATGTAAATAAAAATAAATATTGGTATATATCAATATAATATTATTTATATATATATAGGTATTATATAAATTTATGTATATATATATATATATATATATATATATATAAACATAAATTTACTTAAATTTACATATATATAAGATTTTTTTTTAATTTAAATATTTTAAGTAAAGTATATTATTAATAAATATAATTTAATTATAAAAATATTTAATAATTAAAAAAATTATAAATAAATATATATATATATATATATATTGAGGTACATAAATATTTATTTATTTATATAAAAAAATTTATTTAGCATTCTTTTTTTATTTTATATAATTTAAGTATAATATATAACTAATAAATATAATTTAATTATAAAATTATTTAATAGTTAAAAAAAAGATAAATAAATAAATATATATATATTTATAAATAAATATATATATATATATATATATATATATATATATATATATATATATATATATAATATTATTTTTTTAATATTTTAAGTATACTATATTATTTAAAAATATAATTTAATCATAAAAATATTTAATAGTTAAATAAATTATAAATAAATAAATTTATATCTGTATATATAAATATATATATGTTTATATTTATATATATATATATATATATATATATATATATATATATATATATATATATATATATATATATATATATATATATAACATTATTTTTTATTTTAAAAATTTTAAGTATAGTATATTATTTATAAATACAATTTAATTATAAAAATATTTAATAATTAAGAAAATTATAAATATATATATATATATATATATATATATATAGATATATATATATAGAGGTACATAAATATATATTTATATATATATATATAAATTTATATAATATTTATTTTTTTATTTTAAATATTTTAAGTACGAGTATATTATTTATAAATATAATTTAATTATAAAAATATTTAATAATTAAAAAAATTATAAATAAAAATAGATATAGGGAGGTACATAAATATAAATTTATATATATAAAAAAATTTATTTAATATTATTTTTTTATTTTAAATATTTTAAGTATAATATATTATTAATAAATATGATTTAATTATAAAATTATTTAATAGTTAAAGAAATGATAAATTAATATATATATATATATATATATATATAATATTATTATTTTATTTTAAATATTTTAATTATAGTATATTATCTTTAAATATAATTTAATTATAAAAATATTTAATAATTTTTTTTTATAAAAGAGCACGATAGCTCAATTTTATTGCTCACAAAAAATAAAGTACAAAACCAGGAAGAAGGTCCGCACGCACGCACCCTACGGAAATCACGAAAAAGAAAAAAAAATTGGGTCCTTCTTCCAAAAAAAGAAAAAATACAACTCGCCCGAGCCGAACCGACACACACCGCAATAAGAACCAACAAAAACTAAGTATCTAAAGCAAACACGAGTTTAGAAACGGAGGGACAAACTCGGAGACAATGGGCTTCGATAGATTTGCACCGAAGCCTAGCAATCCGATCGGCGGCAAAGTTCCCTTCACGTCGAGTATGATTCCAAATCACATTCAATCCTATCTGAAAGAGCCTTAATCTTTTTAATCTATAATAAACACTCCGATGACGGGTTATGTTTAAAGAACAAATATCGAACATAGTTAAAGAATCGGTTTCGAGAATAATATTCACCCACTTCTTATGCTTAGCAATTAAAAGTCAAAAAAGAATAGCCTCAGCTTCAGCAATTAAAGGCGTCGAAGTAACAATAGGAGCAGCAAACCAAGCTAAAATCGATCCATTCCAATCACGGCAAACCCCACCAATACCGGCTTTAGTAAAATTCCAAGATGCATCGGTATTAATTTTCAAAAAAGGCACGAAGAGGTTTATTCCAATGAATACTAGATCCGAGCGGCATTAACAAGATTTATAGGCAGCTTTGGAGATTAGAAATCAAAGCACCAATATATCCGTTATTATTAGATTTAAAATCCACTATAGAAACACATTTAGAAATGTAAGAAATAATTTGCCTGACAACTTTAAAGGAAGTAGCGATATTCCCTTCATATTTACAACTATTATGGTTCATCCGGATGAACCAACATGATAATAGAAGAGATACTACTAAAAAACATATGCTCCAAACAATTCCAATCCCGAAACATTTCAATAATGGAATTATAACCATGAAAAGAAACGATTCTCTTGCCTGAAAGTAAAAACTCTCTTCCAAATATCTGCAGCAAAACCGTAATTAATAAAAGTATGTAAAATAGATTCCTCATCATTCTTACAAAAAAAAACATTTAGAAACAATCATTAAACCCTTGAGCTTAAGTAAATCATCGATAGGAATGCAATTATGTAATAGTCTCTAAGTAAAAAAAGATATAGAAGGCTTGACCATTTATTCCAAAGCCGAGACGGATCATACCAACGAGTGAAAGAACTAATAGTAGCAAAGGTTTTAGTAACAAAATCCACGATTCTAGTCTTGACCTTAGGAATATCCCTTCAGGTATTATCCAAAGGGATGTTAGCAATGAAATGAGACATCACTCATACTCGATCACGAGACTAATTTAGCAAGATTCCAATGGGAATTGTCCCAAAAATCATTAACGGTAATATTAATATGTCGAGGGCCGGCATAAGCTGACTAACGAGGGGCCCAAAAGAAGTCCGATCATCATACCAGAAAGACAACTTACCAATACCAACATCCCAACAAATAAATTTCTCCACCAAATGAGAAACCTTGAGCATTTACGTCCAAATGTAAGAGTCATTAGAAACGGCGGTAATAGATAAAGGATGATGATTAGCACAATACTTAGAGAAGAGAAGGTTAGCCCAAATAGATTTATTATATCTAAAAGTGAACCCAAAGCCTCATATAATTATATTTAATAGAGTCGAAATACTTCTAAAACCCGGACCCCCATTAGAAATGGGCTTGCACAACTATATATATATATATATATATATATATATATATATATATATATATATATATATATATATACATATGTATGTATATCTATATATATATATATATGTATATATCTACATA
This sequence comes from Papilionanthe hookeriana x Papilionanthe teres, assembly GCA_022702705.1. Lineage (NCBI taxonomy): Eukaryota > Viridiplantae > Streptophyta > Magnoliopsida > Asparagales > Orchidaceae > Papilionanthe > Papilionanthe hookeriana x Papilionanthe teres. The sequence goes on from JAKZJZ010000055.1 coordinate 60,984, forward strand.
TATGTATATATGTATATATCTACATATATGCATATATGTATATATCTACATATATGCATACATGTATATATCTACATATATGCATACATGTATATATCTACATATATGCATACATGTATATATCTACATATATGCATACATATATATATATATATATATATTATATATATATATATATATATATATATATATATATATATATATATATAAATATATGTAGATATATATATATATTATATATATATATATATATATATATATATATATATATATGTAGATACATATATATAAATAAATATATGTAGATACATATATATATATAAATATATGTAGATACATATATATAAATAAATATATGTAGATACATATATATATATATATATATATATATATATATATATATACATATATGTAGATATATATATATATATATATATATATATATATATATATATATATATATATATATATATATATATATATATATATATATATTTAATATTATTTTTTTAATTTATTTCAAGTATAGTATATTATTTAAAGATATAATTTAATTAAAAAATATTAAATAGTTTAATAAATTATAAATAAATAAATATATATGTGTGTGTGTATATATATATATATATATATATATATATATATATATATATATATATGTAAAATTATTTTTTATATTTTAAATGTTTTAAGTATACAATATTATTTATAAATATAATTTAATTATAAATAAAAAAATATAGCTAAGTAAATTATAAATAAAAATATATATACGACTATATATATATATATATATATATATATATATATATATATATATATATATTTAGTAATTATTTTTTATTTTCAATATTTTTAGTATTTTATATTATTTATAAATATAATTTAACTATAAAAAATTTTAATAGTTAAATAATTTATAAATAAATAAATATATATGTGTATATATAAACATATATATATACATATAAATTTATTTAATATTGTTTTTTATTTTAAATATTTTAAGTATAGTATATAATTTATAAATATAATTTAATTATAAAAATATTTAATAGTTAAATAAATTATTAATAAATATATATATATATATGTAAATATATAACATTATTTTTTTATTTTAAATATTTTAAGTATAGCTTATTATTTATAAATACAATTTAATTATAAAAATATTTAATAATTAAAAAAATAATATATATATATATATATATATATATATATATATATATATATATATATATATATATATGTATCTATGTATAAATTTATTTATCTTTATTTTTTAAATTTAAATATTTTAAGAATAGTATATTATTTAATTATAAAAATATTTAATTGTTAAATAAATTTTAAATAAATATAAATATAAATATATATATATATATATATATATATATATATATATATATATATTTATAATAATTTATTTAATATTATTCTTTTTATTTTAAATATAATTTAATTATAAAAATTTTTAATAGTTAAATAAATTATAAATAATTAAATATATATGTGTATATATAAATAAATATATATATATATATATATATATATATATATATATATATATATATATATATATATATATATATATATGTATATATGTATATATTTATATGTATATATGTATATTTGTATATATGTATATATATATACGTATATATATGTATATGTATATATATATACTATATATATGTATATATATACATATATATGTATATATATACATATATATGTATATATATACATATATATGTATATATATACATATATTCATCTATATATACATATATTCATCTATATATATATATATACATATATATATATATACATATATATATATATATATATATATATATATATATACATATATATATATAGATAAATATGTATGTATATATATATATTTATATATGTATATATATATATATATATATACATATATATATATATATATAATTTTATATAATATTATTTTTTATTTTAAAATTTTTAAGTATAGTATGTTATTTATAAATATAATTTAATTATAAAAATATTTAATAGTCGATTTTTGACCTAATGACGATTAATGACGAAATAAGTCGATCTCGACCGAAAAGTTAATTTTTGTCGAAATAATCGATCCTTCTCCACGATAATAAACACATTGACCCAATTGGACGACTTTTGATCAAAAATCGATTTTGAGTCAAAATAGCCGATTCTACACTAATGACCATCTATTAACCCGATAGGTCGACTTTTGACTAAAAGTCGACTTTGAATGAAAATGGTCGATTTTTTACTCGATGACCTGAGTTGATCTGATATATCAAATTTTGACCAAAAAGTTTTCTTCATTCAAAATGGTCGAATCTTGACCCAATTCTTAACTCGTTGATCAAATAGAGTCGACTTTTGACCAAAAAGTCAACTTTGGTCAAAATGGTCGAATCTAACCTAGTCTTGCTCTTGTTGACCCGATGTGTAAACTTTTGACAAAAAATTTAATTTTGGTCAAAATAATCAATTTTGACCTAATGACCGATTTTAGACCCGATAAGTCGATATCCGACCAAAAGTCAACTATGGTCAAAATGATCAATCTTTGACCCAATGACCAACCCATTGACTCTAATATTAAACTTTTGACCAAAAAGTCAACTTTGGTCAAAATGATCAATTTTGATCCAACGACCGACACATTGACCCGATGAGATCGATGTTTAACCAAAAATTAATTTTGGACAAAATAATCGATTTTTGACCTAATGTCCGATTATTAACTTGAAAGCCGATCTCGACGAAAAATCAACTCCAGTCAAAATAGTCATCCTTGACCTAATGACGACATTGACCTAGATGAGTCGACTTTTGACAAAAAGTTATCTTTGGTCAAAATGGACGATTCACGATCCGATGACCACTTAATTGACCGATGGGTTAACTTTGACGAAAAGTCAATTTTGGTCGAAAATAGTCGATTTTTGACCAAATGACCGATAATTTTTGACCAAAAAGTCGACTTTGATCAAAATGGTCGATCTTTGACCCGATAATGAACCCATATACCCGATAGGTGAACTTTTGACCAAAAATCGACTTTAGTTAAAATGGTCGATTTAAGCCAATAATGAAAACCATTGACCTGATAGGTTAACTTTTGACCAAAAAGTCGACTTTGGTCAAAATGGATTTATACCATGACCCGATATGTCGACTTTTGACCGAAAAATCGATTTTGGTCAAAATAGTCGAATTACGATCTAATGACCCCCATTAACCGAATAAATTCGACTTTTGACCAAAAAGTCGATTTTGGTCAAAATGGTCGATTTTGATCAAAATGGTCGATTTTGGTCAAAATGGTGATTTTTGACCCAATGACTAACCCGTAGCCAAATTGGTCAAATTTTGACCAAAAAGTCAACTTTTTGGTCAAAATAGACAATTTTGACGTAATGACCAATTATTAACCCAATAAGTAAATCTTTGACCAAAAAGTGAACTTTAGTCATAATTGTCAATCCTTGACCCAATAACCAATAAAAAGTTAATTTTGGTCAAAAGTTAATTTTGGTTAAAATAGTAAATTTCGACATAATTACCAATTATTGACCCATTAGGTCAACTTTTGAACAAAAAAGTCAATTTTCGACCTAATGTCCACCTCATTGACCCAAAAGGTCAACTTTTGACCAAAAGTCAAATTTGGTCAAAATTGTCAATTTCTAACACGATGACCTAAATGTCAACTTTGGTGAAAATGTTGATCCTTCATCCAATGACCGACCGATTGACCCGATTTGTTAACTTTTGACTAAAAAGTCAACTTTGGCCAAACTGGTTAATCCTTGACCCAATGACTAACCTATTGACCCAATAGGTCGACTTTTGACCAAAAGTCAATTTTGCTCAAAATTGTCAATTTTTGACCTACTAACTGCCTCATTGACCTAAATAGGTCAAATTTTGACCAAAATACAACTTTGGTCAAAATAGTCAATCCTTAACCCAATGACCAACTCATTGACCCAATAGGTCAACTTTTGACCAAAAGTCAATTTTGATTAAAATAGTCGATTTTTGACCCGATAAGCAAATCTCCGATCAAAAAGTCGACTTTGGTCAAGATAGTTAATCTTTGACCTAATGCCAGAACCCATTGACCTGATAGGTCGTATTTTGACCAAAAAGTTAACTTTGGTTAAAATGGTCGATCCTTGACCCAATGACCAACCCATTGGCACTAATAGGTCAACATTTGACGAAAAGTCAATTTTGGTCAAAATAAACAATTTTTGAATTAATGACCCGATAAGTCAATCTTCGACCAAAAAGTTAACTTTGGTCAAAATGGTCGATCCTTGATCCAATGACAAACCCATTGACCTAATAGTCGACTTTTAACCAAAAGCCAATTTTGGTCGAAATAGTCAATTTTTTAATTAATGACTAATAATTGACCCGATAAGTTAATCTCTAAATAAAAAGTCAACTTTGGTCAAAACGGTCAATCCTTGACCAATGATAAAACCATTGACGCAATATTTTTATTTATAATTTATTTAATTTATAAATATTTTTATAATTAAATTATATTTATAAATAATATACTACACTTAAAGAATTTAAAATAAAAAAATACTTATTATATATATATATATATATTTTTTTTCTTCATTAGATTACTATTAAGTGGTACAAACTAAGGTCTAACATATGGTAGACCCAAAATGTCACTATGAAGCAAAAATGCTAGAGGGGGGGGGGAGGGGATAATACATTAATAACAATTTCTTCATTAATACACCCTTGATTAGCAAGCCAGTTTGCAGGAGCATTTGCTTCTCTGGGAACATAATGGAATTCCACCTTCATGAGATTATGAAATTCAGTGAATCTTCCAAGCCATCTTTTGATATGCCAAGGGGCAGACTTTTCATTATAAAGAAGCTGAATACTAATAGAAGAGTCGGTCTCCAGCATCAACTGCTTGATTTTGCATTGGAGAGCAATCTTTAAGGCCCAATATATAGCAATAACCTCAGCTTCAAGTGCATCCGAGGCCGGGTGGGAGGGCGAAAGGATAAAAGACATTTCCCAATATGATTTCTGAATAACCCTCCAAAACCAGCTTTCTTCCTGTGGTAGCTACCATCAGTATTTACCTTCAGCCAGGGGGAGGGAGGAGGAGACCATTTAACCAGTAAAGGGGTGTATTTAGGAACATCAGCAGATGGGCAATTTATGCAAATAGGCTTGAACCTGTGGAGCCTTTGTAGTTTCTGAAGATAAGCAATGCAATTGGCAGCTGTCACCACATAAGAAGGAGGACGTTCCTCAAATTTAGCTTGGTTCCTACACATCCAGATGAACCAAGCCACCAGGCAAGGGATGAACAAGAGACCTGCTTGCTTCCAATCCAATAAACTAGGAGTCCGGTGTAACCGGCTCGGTACACGAGGTGTCAATCCTCAAATTACTCAGTAGCTGCTTCCAAACCTGTTGGGAGAAGTGGCAGGAGAAAAGAGATGTTCAATAGATTCCTCCCTGCAGTGACACAGAGGACAGATTGAAGGTCCCCTCAGTCCCTTCATCTTTAAAATATCATCAGTTGGGAGTAAATTATGTCTAGTTCTCCAACAGAAAAAGGATATGGAAGGGGTTAAAAATTTGTCCCAGAATTCCTGCCCCCACTGGAACTCCTCCCAACTGAAATTTTGGTGATATATATAAGCAGCAAGTTTCTGAGAATGTTTATTTTTAGTGATCAGCTTATCCTTCTGATTGGGGTTGATAGTAGAGTGTTGAATCAATCTGCATACGTTCCCGACTCGGTAGTTGATTGAGAACCCGACAATTCCAGGTGATCATCCCGCTAATAATCTTTCACTTTCTTGTTTAAAGGAAACATTGATTGTTGGGAGATAGTTTATCACCTCCCCGGCTCCATTGGTCCAACCGAGAAATTAATAGATCCCTCTCCCGGCTCCCAAATAAAGAGCGATTCGGCCTTCTCCACGATGCACGGAAGTTTAACCCATAATCGCGGAGTCTCCCGATTTGGGTTGAATGGTAGTTGGATGAGCTTGCTGCAAGGTACTTACCATGAATGAATTTTGCGGAGAGTGTCCTGGGCCACCGAACATAATCCAAATTTTGCATAGATTAATGAAACTCATAAGTTCAAAACTTTTGAATCCATTACCTTCTTGTAAGAGGTTTGCACAAGCTCTCCCAACTTTTCCACTTTATATATATATATATATATATATATATATATATATATATATATATATATATATATATATATATATATATATATATATATATATATATATATATATATATGTATATTTTTATTTATTTATATATACATATATTTATATTTTATTTATATTTTATTTAACTATTAAATATTTTTATATTTAAATTATATTTATAAATAATATACTTATACTTAAAATATTTAAAATAAAAAAATAATATTATATAAATTTATATATATATATATATACATACCATTTTGACCAAAGTTGACTTTTTGGTCAAAAGTTGACCTATTGGGTTAATGGGTGGTCATTATGTCAAAAAATTACTATTTTGACCAAAATTGACTTTTTGGTCAAAAGTTGTCCTATTGGGTTAATGTGTTTGTCATTGGGTGAAGGATAGATTATTTTAACAAAAATTAACTTTTTAGTCAGGGATTGACTTATTTGGTCATTAATTGGTCATTAGGTCAAAAATTATTATTTTGACCGAGATTGAATTTTTGGTCGAAAGTTAACACATTAGAGTTGACGGGAGGTCATTGGGTCGAGAAATTGACCATTTTGACTAAGGTTGACATTTTGGTTAAAGTTGACATATTTGGCCGATGTGTTGGTAATTGGATCGAAGTTGACCATTTTTACCAAAGATGACTTTTTGGTCAAAAGATGACCTATTGGGTCGATGGGTTAGTCATTGGGTCAAAAATAGTCCATTTTGACTAAAGTTGACTTTTTGGTCGAAAGTTGACCTATGGGTCGATGGGTGGTCATTTGGTCGAAATAATTATTTTGACCAAAATTGACTTTTGGTCGAAAAGTTGACCTATTGGGTCTATGGGTTTGTCATTGGATCAAGGATTGACCATTTTGACTAAAGTTAGTATTTGGTCGAGAGATTGACTTATTGGATCGATAATTGGTCATTAATTTAAATTTTTTTTTATTTTGACCGAAATTGACTTTTTGGTCGAATGTTGACTTATTAGGCCAATGGGTTGGTCATTAGGTCGAGGATTGATCATTTTGACCAAAGTTGACTTTTGGTCGAAAAGATGTCCTATCAGATTGATGGGTTGGGCATTAGGTCGAAGATTAATCATCCGACCAAAGTTGACTTTTTGGATCGAGATTGGTTTCTTGGGTAAACGATTGGTCATTAGGTCGAGAATTGATATTTTAATCAAAATTGACTTTTTGGTCAAAGTTGACATATTGGGTTAATGGGTTGGTCATTGGGTTAAGGATTGACAATTTTGACCGAAGTTGTCTTTTGATCGAAATTTGATTTATTTAGAGTCAATAGGTGATCGATAGATCAAAAATTGACAATTTTGAGCAAAATTGACTTTTTGGTCAAAAGTTGACCTATTGGGTCAATAGATTTTTCATTGGGTCGAGGATTAACTATTTTGGCCAAAGTTGACTTTTTAGCCAAAAGTTAACAAATTGGGTCAATGGGTTGGTCGTTGGATGAAGGATTGACCATTTTCACCAAATTTGACATTTAGGTCATTGTGTCAGAAATTGACCATTTTGACCCAATTTGAATTTTTGGTCAATAGTTGACGTTTTGGGTCAATGAGGTGGTCATTAGGTTAAAAATTGGCTTTTTTGTTCAAAAGTTGACCTATTGGGTCAATAATTGACAATTATGTAAAAAATTTACTATTTTGATCAAAATTGACTTTTTGGAAAAAAGTCGATCTATTCGGTCGGTGGGTTGGTTTTTGGGTCGAGGATTTACCATTTTGACCAAAGTTATCTTTTCATTCAAAGGTTGACATGTTGGGTCAATGGGTTTGTCATTGGGTCAAGGATTGATAATTATGACCAAAGTTGACTTTTTGGTCGGGAGATTTACTCATTGGATCGATAATTGGTAATTAGGTCAAAATTGTCTATTTTGACCAAAAAGTTGACTTTTTGGTAAAAATTTGACCAATTTGGCTAGCGGGTTGGTCATTGGGTCAAAATTTGAACATTTTGACCAAAGTTGACTTTTTGGTCAAAAGTTGACCTATTTGGTTAATGGGGGGTCATTAGGTCAAAATTTGACTATTTTGACCAAAATTGACTCTTTTGTCAAAAATTGACATATTGGGTCAAGGTATAACCATTTTGACCAAAGTTGACTTTTTGGTCAAAAGTTAACCTATTGGGTCAATGGGTTGGTCATTGGATCGGAAATTGACCATTTTAACTAAAGTTGACTTTTTGGTCAAAAGTTCACCTATTGGGTATATGGGTTTGTCATTGGGTCAAAGATTGACCATTTTGATCAAAGTTGACTTTTTTTTCAGAGATTGGCTTCTTTGGGTCGATTATTGGTCATTTGGTCGAAAATTGATTATTTTGACAAAATTGAATTTTTGTCGAAAGTTAACCCATTGAATCGATGGGGTGGTCATTGGATCGAGATTGTCCATTTTGACCAAAGATAACTTTTTGTCGAAAAGTTGTCTCTTTAGTCGATGGGTGGTCGTTGGGTCGAGGATAAATCATTTTGACCAAAGTTGACTTTTTGGTCGAGAGATTAGCTCTTTAGAGTCGAGGATAGTACCATTTTGACCAACTTTTGGTTAATAATGGTCACTAGGTAAAATTGATTATTTTGACCAAAATTGATTTTTTGGTCGAACGTTGACTCTTCGGGTCGATGTGTTGGTCGTTAGGTCGAAATTGATCTTTTTGACCAAAGTTGACTTTTAGTCGAAAAGTTGACTATTAGATTGATGGGTTGGTCATTGGGTCGAGACTGATCATTTTGACCATAGTTGACTTTTTGTTCGAGATATTGACTTATTGGGTCTAAAATTGGTCATTAGGTCAAAAATTGATTATTTTGACCAAAATTAAATTTATTGTCAAAAGTTTACCCTTGGGTCAACGGGTGGTCATTGGGTCAGAAATTGACCATTTTGACTAAAGTTTACTTTTTGGTCAATAGTTGACCTATTTTGTTAATGAGTCGGTAATTGGGTCGAGATTTGATCAATTTTGACCAAAGAAAACTTTTTGGTCAAAATTTGATATATTAGGTCGACGGGTAGGTCATTGGGTCGAAAATTGACCATTTTGACAAAAGTTGACTTTTTGGTCGAAAGTTGATTTATTGGGTTAATGGGTGGTCATTAGGTCAAAAATTGACTATTTTGACCAAAATTGACTTTTTGGTTAAAAGTTGTCATGTTGGGTCAATGTGTTTTTCGTTGGGTGAAGGATTGATTTCTTTGTCAAAAATTAACTTTTTGGTCAGAGATTGACTTATTTGGTCATTAGGTCAACAATTGACTATTTTGACCAAGATTGATTTTTTGCTCAAAAGTTAACCCATTTGGTCAACGTCCCTCATTGGGTCAGAAATTGACCATTTCGACCAAAGTTGACTTTTTGGTCAAAAGTTGACATATTTGGCTTATGTGTTGGTAATTGGATCAAGAAGTTGACCATTTTTACTAAAGATGACTTTTTTGGTTAAAAGATGACCTAATGGGTCAATGGGTTGGTCATTGGGTAAAAAATTGTCCATTTTGACCAAAGTTGACTTTTTGGTCAAAAGTTGACCTATTGGGTCAATGGGTGGTCATTTAGTAAAAAATGAGCTATTTTGACCAAAATTGGCTTTTGAGTCAAATGTTGACTTTATTGGGTGCTATGGGTTTGTCATTGGATCAAGGATTGACCATTTTGACTAAAGTTATTATTTGGTCGAGAGATTGACTTATTGGATCGATAATTGGTCATTAATTCGAAATTTTTTATTTTAGTTGAATTTGACTTTTTGGTCGAATGTTGACTTTATTAGGCCGATGGGTTGGTCATTGGGTCGAGGATTGATCATTTGACCAAAGTTGACTTTTTGGTCGAAAGATGCCTTATTAGATTGATGGGTTGGGCATTAGGTCGAAGATTAACCATCTTGACGAAAGTTGACTTTTTGGATAGAGATTGGTTTCTCGGGTGAAAATTGGTCATTAGGTCGAAAATTGACTATTTTAATCAAAATTAACTTTTTGGTCGAAGTTGACATATTGGGTCGATGGGTTGGTCATTGGGTTAAGGATTTACAATTTTGACCAAAGTTGTCTTTTGTTGAAATTTGACTATTTAGGTCGATGAGGCGGTCGATGAGATTAAAAGTCGACGATTTTGAGCAAAATTGACTTTTTGGTCGTGACTGTTGGTTAATAGGTTGGTAATTGGGTGAAGGATTAACTATTTTGGCCAAAGTTAATTTTTTAGTCAAAATTTAACAAATTGGGTCAATGGTTTGGTCATTGGATGAAAGATTGACCATTTTCACCAAAGTTGACATTTAGGTCATTGTGTCAGAAATTGACCATTTTGACCCAATTTGACTTTTTGGTCAAAAGTTGACCTTTTGTGTCGATGAGGTGGTCATTAGGTCAAAAATTACTAATTTTGACCAAAATTGACTTTTTTATTCAAAAGTTGACCTATTGGGTCAATAATTGGCAATTATGTAAAAAATTTACTATTTTGACCAAAATTGACTTTTTGGACAAAAGTCGATCTATTAGGTCAGTGCGTTGGTTATTGGGTCAAGGATTTACCATTTTGACCAAAGTTATCTTTTTGTTCAAAGGTTGACATGTTGGGTCGATGGGTTTGTCATTGGGTCGAGGATTCTTTAATTATGACCAAAGTTGACTTTTTGGTCGGAGATTTACTTATTGGGTCGATAATTGGTCATTAGTTAAAAAATTGTACATTTTGACCTAAAGATTGACTTTTCGGTCGAAATTTGACCAATTTAGTCGATGGGTTGATCATTGGGTCAAAAATTGACCATTTTGACCAAAGTTGACTTTTTGGTCGAAAGTTGACTGTTTGGTCGATGGGTGGTCATTAGGTCGAAAATTGACTATTTTGACTAAAATTGACTTTTTGGTCGAAAATTTGACTTATTGAGCGATGGGTTTGTCATTGGGTCGATCATTGATCATTTTGTCCAAAGTTGACTTTTTGGTCGAAGATTAACTTATTGGGTCGATAATTGGTCATTAATTCGAAAAATTGATTATTTTGGTCATTAGGTCAAAATTAATTATTTTGACGAAAATTAATTTTTGGTCGAAAGTTGAGCTATTGGGTCGACGGGAGGTCATTATGTCAGAAGTTAACCATTTTGACTAAAATTAACTTTTTTGGTCAAAAGTTGACATATTTTTGTCAAAAGTTGACTTATTGGTCAAAAGTTGACTTATCATTTGACCAAAGTTGACTTTTTGGTCAAAACTTGACTTATTGGGTCGGTTAGTGGTCATTCGATCAAAAATTGACTATTTTGACCAAAATCGACTATTTAGTCGAAAGTTGACATATTAGATTGATGGGTTTGTCATTGGGTTAAGGATTGAATATTTTGACCAAAGTTGAATTTTTTGTCAGAGATTAACTTATTGAGTGAATAATTGGTCATTAGATCAAAAATTTACTATTTTGACCAAAATTTACTTTTTGGTCAAAAGCCACTTATTAGGTCGATGAGTTGGTGTTTGGAGTCGATGGGGTGGTCATTGCGTTAGAAATTGACCATTTTGACCAAAGAATACTTTTTGGTCAAAAGCTGACCTATTTTGACCAAAATTGAATTTTTGCTCAAAAGTTAACATATTGGGTCAACGACATGGTCATTGGGTCACATAATGACTTTTTTGACCAAAGTTGACTTTTGGTCAAAAGTTGACCTATTTTGTCAATAAGTTGGTAATTGGGTCAAGAATTGACCATTTTGATCAAAGATGACTTTTTTTGGTCAAAAGTAGACCTATTGGGTCAATGTGTTTTTCGTTGGGTGAAGGATTGATTTCTTTGTCAAAAATTAACTTTTTGGTCAGAGATTGACTTATTTGGTCATTAGGTCAATAGATTGGTATTTTGACCGAGATTGATTTTTTGCTCGAAAGTTAACCCATTTGGTCGACGTCCTCGATTAGGTCGAAATTGACCATTTCGACCGAAGTTGACTTTTTGGTCGAAAGTTGACATATTTGGCTTATGTGTTGGTAATTGGATCGAGAAGTTGACCATTTTTACTAAAGATGACTTTTTTGGTTAAAAGATGACCTAATGGGTCAATGGGTTGGTCATTGGGTAAAAAATTGTCCATTTTGACCAAAGTTGACTTTTTGGTCAAAAGTTGACCTATTGGGTCAATGGGTGGTCATTTAGTAAAAAATGAACTATTTTGACCAAAATTGGCTTTTTAGTCAAATGTTGACCTAGTAGGTCTATGGGTTTGTCATTGGATCGAGATTGACCATTTTGACTAAAGTTGATATTTGGTCGGAGATTGACTTATTGGGTCGATAATTGGTCATTAATTCAAAATTTTTATTTTGATTGAATTTGACTTTTTGGTCGAATGTTGACTGATAGGCGATGGGTTGGTCATTGGGTCGAGGATTGATCATTTGACCGAAGTTGACTTTTTGGTCAAAGATGCCATATTGGGTCGATGGGTTGGGCATTAGGTCGAAGATTAACCATCTTGACCAAAGTTGACTTTTTGGATAGAGATTGGTTTCATGGGTCGAAAATTGGTCATTAGGTCGAAAATTAGTTATTTTAATCAAAATTAACTTTTTGGTCAAAGTTGACATATTGGATTCGATGGGTTGGTCATTGGGTTAAGGTTTACAATTTTGACGAAGTTGTCTTTTGTTAAAATTTGACTATTTAGGTCGATGAGGCGGTCGATGAGATTAAAAACTGGCAATTTTGAGCAAAATTGACTTTTTGGTCGAAAGTTGACCTATTTGGTTAATATGTTGGTAATTGGGTGAAGGATTAAGCTATTTTGGCCAAAGTTAATTTTTTAGTCGAAATTTAACAATTGAGTCGATGGTTTGGTCATTGGATGAAAGATTGACCATTTTCACCAAAGTTGACATTTAGGTCATTGTGTCGAAATTAGCTAATTTTGACTCGATTTGACTTTTGGTCGAAAGTTGACCTTTTGAGTCAACGAGTGGTCATTAGGTCAAAAATTGCCAATTTTGACCAAAATTGGCTTTTTTGTTCAAAAGTTGACTGTTAGATTGATAATTGTCGATTATGTAAAAATTTATTATTTTGACCAAAATTAACTTTTTGGACGAAAGTCGAGCTATTAGGTCGGTGGGGTGGTTATTGGGTCGAGGATTAGCCATTTTGAACAAAGTTATCTTTTTATTGAAGTTGACATGTTGGATTGATGGGTTTGTCATTAGGTCGAAGATTGATAATTATGACCAAAGTTGACTTTTTGGTCGGAGATTTACTTATTGGGTCGATAATTGGTCATTAGTTAAAAAATTATGCATTTTGACTTGAAGATTGACTTTTCGGTCAAATTTGACCAATTTAGTCGATGGGTTGATCATTGGGTCAAAAATTGACCATTTTGACCAAAGTTGACTTTTTGGTCGAAAGTTGACCTATTTGGTCGATGGGTGGTCATTAGGTCGAAAATTGATTATTTTGACTAAAATTGACTTTTTGGTCAAAATTTTACTTATTGAAGCGATGGGTTTGTCATTGGGTCGATCATTGATCATTTTGTCTAAAGTTGACTTTTTGGTCGGAGATTAACTTATTAGGTCGATAATTGGTCATTAATTCGAAAAATTAATTATTTTGGTCATTAGGTCAAAAATTAATTATTTTGACGAAAATTAATTTTTTGGTCAAAAGTTGAGCCATTGGGTCAACGGGGAGGTCATTATGTCAGAAGTTAACCATTTTGACTA
>JAKZJZ010000055.1:77500-80000 GCA_022702705.1 Papilionanthe hookeriana x Papilionanthe teres
AATAGAAACCATGGTATATAAAGATTGCTTCATATAAGGATTGCTGCATGTATTTATATATATATAAAGCTATATATATAAATATATTGAATATAAAATTATATAGATAAATTTATATAAGTTTATATACCATAACTGTATATATAGAATTCATATATATATAAACAGCAATTTATATATATATATATATTTTGACATATGTATATCTATATATAGTTATGAAAAAATTTATACATTCATATCTATAAATATTTATGTTTGTATATATAACAAAGGGGTAGTACCAGTTACTGCTCAAAAAAAGAATAAGAAGATCAAGAGAATCGAAGAATTGGTATATCCACGTTATCTACTATTGAGCAAAATCGATAGGTCGCGGGGACGGGTTAGTACCCACCAAAATGCGAGGGCTTAATGAGCGAGATTGGCCAACCAATTAAGCTGGTCTATTTCCTTCCCTGTAGATGAAATTCCAGTCGATCGAGATATGAGAAATGATGTATTTAAAGCGATTTATATAATATATAATATCTCGCGGTATCAATATACTATTAGTTAAAGCAAAAATAAATTGAACGAATCCACCTAAAAAATAACACAATGCCAATTGAAACGCACCACAATAGAGACCGCCAACATTAAGGCATGAGCTTCGGACTGCAATGGAGTGTCCGCAATACAAGGGGAAGAAAAGAAGAGCATGCATTTTTTTTTCCTGAATTACGAGCAACTCCACCAACCCCCGCACGGGACGGTCTCCAACTCCCATCGACATTAGATTTAACCCAACCAGTATTGGGCGGCCGCCATCTAACCAAAATAGGGAGTTGCTGAGAGGTAACTGTCTCATGAACAACGTGGTCAAAATGTGCAATGCCCGAGAAGAAACTAGCCTTCATATTACTTAGCTTATAAACCTTGTTAACATAGGCCAAAATGTTAGAGAAAATATTATTAAAAGAAGCCGAAGTGCATTTGTGATGAATGACATTTCGTGCCATCCATAAAAACCAGCAAATAATAAAGGGATAGATGGTAAAAAAATAATTAGGTCGGCAATCGAAAGCCCATAAGTCATTAAAATCCTCACCCGGACGGACATAAGTGAAAAATCAACGACCCCCTTTCATCCGAATAGAACGAGAGAAAGGACAAGTAATAAAAATGTGACGTAAAGACTCTTCCTCCATCTTACAAAAATAATAGCTAGAAGCTAACCGAATTCCTTTCAACTTAAGAATCTCATCGCAAAGACAAAACCTTATGAAAAATTCTCAAGGCTAAAAAAGACATCGAAGGGGTTAAAGCATGTGACCAAATGCTCTCACCCCAAGAGGTTGGCTGAAAAGGATGTAAATGGTAGTAAATCGTCTTTGAGATAGTCCTATTTGATGCAAATTTCGTTATAGGATAGTCAATCTTAGTCGAGTCGAAAGGGATGGTAGATATAAAGCTAGTATTATCGACCCCGACAAGTTGATGCAAAAGCGGGATATTCCAAGTGTGATCTCGCCAAACATCGGACACAAGAAGATCGTCGTTAGCATCCGGTCCGGGAATAAAATGAGCGAAAACCATCTATCATGCCAAAACGATATGTTTCCATTGCCCAAGTCCCGGTAAAGAAGGTGTTTAGCCCGATCACTGCAAGATAAGATTCGCTTCCACATTCTAGAATCACCCTTCCTCCAGGACAATGAGAGAAGGGAGACGATTCCTACAATATTTATCTTGCACAAAGGAAGACCATAACAAATCATGCTTACAAAAATTGAGCCAATGTTTGAAGAAATTAATCTCGGCAATGTGGTGAAGTTGTTTGAATCCCGAACCACCGCGAGTGGTAGGTTGACATACTTTTTCCAAGTGCACCACTTTTTACCGGAGTACATACCCGCCCGAAGAAATTTATTAAATCATCTCTCAATAATTTTTTGAGTGGTAATCTTACGAGCGAGGACTTGTAAACCATACAACGACGAGGCTACGAAGGATACTCTTAAGGACGAGTAATACGACCACCAAGGATAAGAACTTATTTTTCCAAACAAGAATGCGGTTCTTAATTTTTTTAACAACCTTATCAAATTGAGTTTGTCTCATCCTACCCTTAAGCAAATGAACTCCCAAATAATTTAAGGGAAGGGTGGAAATAGCAAACCCGGTGTAGTGAGTAGCCAGGGAGGATTTCCTACCATCGACGAGTTACCAAAATATAAATGACACTTGGTAGCGTTGAAATGTAACCCGGAAAAAGCTTCGAAAGTCCTCCAAAATTTGGAAAATTTTCTTAATAGAAACCTTGGAAGCATTAGAGAAAAGGACGACGTCATCCGCATAAGCTAAATGGGAAACCAACACGCTAGATTTAGAAGCAAAATGGAGATTCGGCCTTTTAACGAAGAGGTCATTTAAGAGACGAGAAAAATAATCAAAAACCAAAATAAAAATAGAGGGAGAAAGAGGGTCGCCACTGCTTATTCCCACGGCCACTACGAAG
>JAKZJZ010000055.1:82500-87500 GCA_022702705.1 Papilionanthe hookeriana x Papilionanthe teres
ATAAAAATATATATTTGGTATATATATATTTATTTATTTATTTATATAATATTATAATATTATTTTTTTATTTTAAATATTTTAAGTATAATATAATATTTATACATATAATTTTTTATAAAATTATTTAATAGTTAAAAAATGATAAATAAGCATATATATATGTATATATATATATATATATATATATATATATATATATATATATATATATATATATATATATATATATATGGTTGTCAAAAAAGCTCATTGCTCGCAAACGAGTTCGTGTTCGGTTCGCCGAAGTTCATTTTCGATTTGTTCGATAAGAAAATGAGACGAACACGAACAAATTTTTTGTTTGGTTTGTTAAACGAACCAGAACACAAATAGTGATGTGTTCGTTCGTGTTCGGTTCGTTATTGTTCGAAATATAAAATAATTTAAAATAATTATATATAAAAAATTTATGATATTTTAAAAATAATTATATATTATAAAAATTTATCATATTTTAAATAAATAAAATTCTATAAATTATAATATATGATAAATTATTAATAACAATAATAATATTATAGTATTATTTTTATTAATATAAATATTATAATATTATAATTAATATACTTATACTATATATTAAAATAAAACCCTAAACAAAACCATAAACGCCTTATTCAGGTTTGCTTCATTTTGAGGAAGTTTGGATTACCGATGTGTACGAAATACCTTATCGGTTGCTTCATTTTGAGAAAGTATGCTTATCGAAGCTAGGATTCATCAAAAAAACTTATTGTTCGCGAAACGAGTTCGTGTTCGGTTCGCTAGGAAGTTCGTGTTCGATTCTTTCGATAAGCGAAACGAGACGAACTCGAACAACTTTTTTTGTTCGGTTTGTTAAACAAACTAAACACGAACAGTGATGTGTTCGAACATTTCAAACACGAACACTAGCTCTATTTATTCGTGTTCGGTTCGTTTACACCCATATATATATATATAATATTTTTTTTTATTTTAAATATTATATGTATAGTAAATTATTTTTAAAATGCAGGGTACAGCAGATGTCAGACAGATCATTGTTACTATGTCAGACATTTTGACAATTAGTATATTAATTTCTTGTTTTATGTGGATGACATGCTTATTGCGGGGCCGATATTGATAAGATCAATAATTTGAAAAAGCGACGTCGAGTACTTTGCGATGAAAGATTTGAGAGCTTCTGAAAGCAAAGTCTTGGAATGAGGATTGTCGGAGAAGAGTCGGAGACACGTTGAGACTTTTACGGAGTTGAGTATGTGAAAAAGGTACTCGACATGTTTGATATAGACAAGGCCAAACAAGTTGGCACACTTATGGGCGATCAATTCGGACTCGACAAGAATCGGTTACCCAGAGTTAGAGGACAAACGAGACCGCATGAGTGAGGTTCCTTACGCCTCGATTATAGGTTAAATTATGTATGTTATGGTTTGCACAAGACCGGATATTGCCCGATGCGGTGAGAGTTATGCGCGGATACATAAGTAACCCAGAGAAGGAACATTGGAAAAGCTGTGAAGTGGATCTTGAGATATCTAAAGGAGCTCTGCGAAACACCGCTTATGTTTCTCGGAAAAAAGTTTAGAGCACTTAGGCTATGTTAATTACGATCTAGCTTGGAGATATTGACGGCGAAGGAGTACTACGGGGTATGTTTATACTTTTGGTGGCACTACGGTGTTATGGGGCTCTATCTACGGAAAAAGTTTCTTTGTGCACCACAAAAATTATGCATATTACGGTTGTCGGAGGTTGCGAAAGGAGATGATATGACTACGAGATTTCTTGGAGGAATTGGGTAAAAATAATCGATATGGCACTCACGGTGATGGTTAAATCATCACTATTCTTGCACGATAATCCAACATTTAAATCCGGGACTAAACACATTCGGATCAGGTATCACTTCATTCAATCATTGTTAGAAGACGGACGAGTTGCTACTTAAGAAAATTTGTGGAAACAAGAACCGTGCTTATAATATATATATATATATATAAATTTATATAATATTATTTTTTATTTTAAGTATTTTAAGTAAATTATATTATTTATAAATATAATTTAATTATAAAGTTAACTTTTTAGTCGAAATTTGACCAATATGGCACGACGGGTTGGTCATTGGGTCAAAAATTGACCATTTTGACCAAAGTTGACTTTTTGGTCGAAAGTTGACCTGTTTGGTTAATGAGGGGTCATTAGGTCGAAATTTGATCTATTTTGACCAAAATTGACTTTTTGGTCGAAAGTTGACATATTGGATCGATGGGTTGGTTATTGGGTCGAGGTTTGATCATTTTGACCGAAGTTGACTTTTTGGTCGAAAGTTAACTTATTGGTCGATCGGTTGGTCATTGGGTCGGAAATTGACTATTTTAACTAAGGTTAACTTTTTGGTCAAAAGTTCACCTATTGGGTCAATGGGTTTGTCATTGTGTCAAAGATTGACCATTTTGACCAAAGTTGACTTTTTGGTCAGAAATTGTCTTAGTGGGTCAATTATTGGTCATTTGGTCAAAAATTGACTATTTTGACCATAATTGAATTTTTTGTCAAAAGTTAACCCATTGGGTCAATGGGGTGGTCATTGGATCAGGAATTGACCATTTTGACCAAAGATGACTTTTTGTCGAAAGTTGACTCACTGAGTCGATGGGTTAGTCATTGGGTCGAGGATAGACCATTTTGACCGAAGTTGACTTTTTGGTCGAGAGATTGGCTTCTTGGGTTAATAATTAGTCATTAGGTCGAAGATTGATTATTTTGACCAAAATTGATTTTTTGGTCGACGTTGACCTATCTTGGGTCGATGTGTTGGTCATTGGGTCGAAAATTGATCATTTTGATCGAAGTTGACTTTTTGGTCGAAAAGTTGACTATTGGGTCGATGGGTTGGTCATTGGGTCGAGGATTGATCATTTTGACCATAGTTGACTTTTTCGTCGAATATTGACTTATTAGGTCTAAAATTGGTCATTAGGTCGAAAATTGATTATTTTGACCAAAATTAAATTTATTGTCGAAAGTTTACCCATTAGATTGACGGGGTGGCATTGGGTCGGAAATTGACCATTTTGACCGAAGTTGACTTTTTGGTAAAAAGTTTACTATTTGGTCGATGAGTTGGTAATTCGGTGAAATTTAACCATTTTAGTTGAATAAAACTTTTTGTCGAAATTTGATATATTGGGTTGACGGGTAGGTCATTGGGTCGAAAATTGATCATTTTGACCAAAGTTCGATTTTTTGGTCGAAAGTTGACTATTGGGTTAATGGGTGGTCATTAGGTCGAAAATTGATTTATTTTGACCAAAATTGACTTTTTGGTCGAAAGTTGTCATGTTGGGTCGATGTGTTTGTCATTGGGTGATGGATTGATTATTTTGACAAAAAATAACTTTTGGTCGAGAGATTGACTTATTTGGTCATTAATTGGTCATTAGGTCAAAAATTGACTATTTTGACCAAGATTGAATTTTTGGTCCAAAGTTAACCCATTGGGTCAACGAGGATGTCATTGGGTCAGAAATTGACCATTTTGACCAAAGTTGACCTTTTGGTCAAAAATTGACATATTTGGCCAATGTGTTGGTAATTGGATCAAGAAGTTGACCATTTTTACCAAAGATGACTTATTGGGTCAATGGGTTGGTCATTGGGTCAAAAATTGTCCATTTTGACCAAAGTTGGCTTTTTAGTCGAAAGTTGACCTATTGGGTCGATGGGTGGTCATTTGGTCGAAAATTGTTATTTTGACCAAAATTGGCTTTTTGGTCGAAAGTTGACTGTGGGTTTATGTGTTTGTCATTGGATCAAGGATTGACCATTTTAACTAAAGTTAATTATTTGGTCAGAGATTGACTTAATGGGTCAATAATTGGTCATTAATTCAAAAATTTTTTATTTTGACAGAAATTGTCTTTTTTTGACCAAAAGGTCGACTTTGATTATTAGGTCGATGGGTTGATCATTGGGTCGAGGATTGATCATTTTGACGAAAGTTGTCTTTTTGGTCAAAGATGTCTATTGAGTCGATGAGTTGGGCATTAGGTCAAAGATTAACAATCTTGACCAAAGTTGACTTTTTGGATAGAGATTGGTTTCTTGGGTCGAAAATTGGTCGATAAGTCGAAAATTGACTATTTTAATCAAAATTGACTTTTTGGTCGAAGTTGACATATTGGGTCGATGGGTTGGTCATTGGGTTAAGGATTGACAATTTTGACCAAAGTTGTCTTTGGTCGAAATTTGACTTATTTAGAGTCGATGAAGTGATCGATAGATCGAAAATTGTCGATTTTGAGCAAAATTGACTTTTTGGTCGAAAAGTTGACCTATTAGATTGATAGGTTGGTCATTAGGTCGAGGATTAACTATTTTGGCCAAAGTTGACTTTTTAGTCAAAAGTTAACAGATTGGGTCAATGGGTTGGTCATTGGATGAAGGATTGACCATTTTCATAAAAGTTGACATTTAGGTCATTGTGTTAGAAATTGACCATTTTGACCCAATTTGACTCTTTGATCAAAAGTTGACCTTTTGGGTCAACGGGTGGTCATAGGTCAAAAATTGCCAATTTTCATCAAAATTGGCTTTTTTGTTGAAAAGTTGACTGTTAGATCGATAATTGGCGATTATGTAAAAAATTTACTATTTTGACCAAAATTAACTTTTGGGACAAAAGTCGATCTATTGGGTCGGTGGGTTGGTTATTGGGTCGGATTTACCATTTTGACCAAAGTTATATGTTTGTTCGAAGGTTGATATGTTGGATCGATGGTTTGTCATCAGATCGAGGATTGATAATTATGACGAAAGTTCACTTTTTGGTCGAAGATTTACTTATTGGGTTAATAATTGGTCATTATGTCGAAAATTATGCATTTTGACCTAAAAAGTTGAGTTTTCGGTCGAAATTTGACCAATTTAGTCAATGGGTTGATCATTAGGTCAAAAATTGACCATTT
>JAKZJZ010000055.1:92500-115000 GCA_022702705.1 Papilionanthe hookeriana x Papilionanthe teres
TGTTGGTAATTGGATCAAGAAGTTGACCATTTTTACCAAAGATGACTTTTTGGTCGAAAGATGACTATTGGATCGATGGGTTGATTATTAGGTCAAAAATTATCATTTTGACCAAAATTAAATTTTTAGTCGAAAGTTAACCTATTAGATTGATGGAGTGGTCATTGGATCGAGGAATTGACCATTTTGACCAAAGATGACTTTTTGTCGAAAGTTGACTAGTAGTTCGATGGGTTGGTCATTAGGTTGAGGATAGGCCATTTTGACCAAAGTTTACTTTTGGTCAAAGATTGGCTTCTTGGGATCGATAATTGGTCATTAATTGAAATTTTTTATTTTGACCAAAATTGACTTTTTGGTCGAATGTTGACATATTAAGCGATAGGTTGGTCATTGGATCGATGATTGATTATTTTGACCAAAGTTGACTTTTGGTCGAAAGATGTCTATTAGATTGATGGGTTGGGCGATAGGTCGAAGATTAACCATCTTGACCAAAGTTGACTTGTTGGATAGAGATTGGTTTCTTGGGTCGAAAATTGGTCGTTGGAGTCGAAAATTGTGCATTTTAATCAAAATTGACTTTTTGGTGAAGTTGACATATTGGGTTAATGGGTTGGTCATTGAGTTAAGGATTTACAATTTTGACGAAAGTTGTCTTTTGTTCGAAATTTGACTATTGGGTCGATGAAGTGGTCGATAGATCAAAATTGACAATTTTGAGTAAAATTGACTTTTTGGTCGAAAGTTGACCTTTTAGGTCGATATGTTGGTCATTGGGTCGAGGATTAACTATTTTGGCCAAAGTTGACTTTTAGTCGAAAGTTAACAAATTGGTTCGATGTGTTGGTCATTGGATGAAGGATTGACCAATTTTCACGAAAGTTGACATTTAGGTCATTGTGTCGGAAATTGATCATTTTGACTCGATTTGACTTTTTGGTCGAAAGTTGACCATTTGGGTCGATGAGGTGGTCATTTGGTCAAAAATTGCTAATTTTGACCAAAATTGACTTTTTATTCAAAAGTTGACTTATTAGGTCGATAATTATGAATTATGTAAAAAATTTACTATTTTGACCAAAATTAACTTTTTTGACAAAAGTCGATCTATTGGGTCGGTGGGTTGGTTATTGGGTCGAGGATTTACCATTTTGACCAAAGTTATCTTTTGGTTCGAAGGTTGACATGTTGGGTCGATGGGTTTGTCATTGGAGTCGAGGATTGATAATTATGACGAAAGTTGACTTTTTGGTCACTGATTTACTTATTAGGTGAATAATTGGTCATTAGATCGAAAATTGTCATTTTGACCTAAAAAGTTGACTTTTCGGTCGAAATTTGACTAATTTAGTCGATGGGTTGATCATTGGGTCAAAAATTGACCATTTTGACCAAAGTTGACTTTTTGGTGAAAGTTGGCTTTGTTTGGTCGATGGGTGGTCATTATGTCGAAAATTGACTATTTTGACTAAAATTGACTTTTTGGTCGAAATTTGACTTATTGAGGCGATGGGTTTGTCATTGGGTCGATCATTGACCATTTTGCTCGAAAGTTGACTTTTTGGTGAGAGAATGACTTATTGGGTCGATAATTGGTCATTAATTCGAAAAAATGGCTATTTTGGTCATTAGGTAAAAATTAATTATTTTGACGAAATTAAATTTTTGGTGAAAGTTGAGCCATTGGGTCGACGGGAGGTCATTATGTTAGAAGTTGACCATTTTGACTAAAATTAACTTTTTTGGTAAAAAGTTGATTTATTTTGGTCGAAAAGTTGACTTATTGGTCGAAAGTTGACTTATCATTTGACCAAGCGTTGACTTTTTGGTCAAAGTTGACTTATTGGGTCAATTAGTGGTCATTCAATCAAAAATGACTATTTTGACCAAAATTGACTAATTGGTCAAAAGTTGACCTATTGGGTCAATGGGTTTGTCATTGGGTTAAGGATTTGGTCATTAGGTAAAAATTAATTATTTTGACCAAAATTAAATTTTTGGTCAAAAGTTGAGCCATTGGGTCAACGGGGAGGTCATTATGTTAGAAGTTGACCATTTTGACTAAAATTAACTTTTTTGGTAAAAAGTTGACCTATTTTAGTCGAAAGTTGACTTATTGGTCAAAAGTTGACTTATCATTTGACCAGCGTTGACTTTTTGGTCAAAGTTGACTTATTGGGTCAATTAGTGGTCATTCGATCAAAATTGTTATTTTGACCGAAATTGACTAATTGGTCGAAAGTTGATTTATTAGATTGATGGGTTTGTCATTGGGTTAAGGATTGAATATTTTGACCAAAGTTGACTTTTTGGTCGGAGATTAACTTATTGAGTGAATAATTGATCATTAGATTAAAAATGAGCTATTTTGACGAAATTTACTTTTGGTCGAAAAGCGACTTATTAGATTGATAGGTTGGTCTTTGGGTCGATGGGGTGGTCATTTGGTCGAATTTGGCCATTTTAACCAAAGATACTTTTTGGTTAAAAGTTGGCTATTTTGACAAAATTGAATTTTGGTCGAAAGTTAGCTATTAGGTCAACGGGTGGTCGTTAGGTCGGATATTGGTTATTTTTACCAAAGTTGACTTTTGGTCGAAAAGTTGATCTGTTTGGTTAATGATTTGGTAATTGGGTCGAGATTGAGCCATTTTGACAGATGACTTTTGGTCGAAGTAGACTATTGGATCGATGGGTTGGTCATTGGGTTAAAAATTGACCATTTTAACCAAAGTTGACTTTTTGGTCGAAAGTTAACTATTTGGTCAATGAGTTGGTAATTGGTCGAGAATTTACCATTTTGATCGAAGATGACTTTTAGGTCGAAAAGTTGATCTATTGGATTCGAGTGGGTTAGTCGTTGTGTCGAAAATTGATCATTTTGATCGAAGTTGATTTTTTTCAAAAGTTGACTGTTGGATTGAAAGGGTTGTCATTAGGTAAAAAATGGTTATTTTTGACCAAAATTGACTTTTTGGTCGAAAGTTGACTGTTGGTTAAAGAGTTTGTCATTGGGTCGAGGATTGACCATTTTGACCAAAGTTGACTTTTTCTGGAGATTAGTTATTGGATCGATAATTGGTCATTAATTCGAAAATAGATTATTTTGGCCTGAAATTGACTTTTTGGTTAAAAGTTGACTGTTAGTGCTAATGGTTTGGGCATTAGGTCGGGGATTGATCATTTATATTTAGTAGTTAAGTAAATTATAAATAAATTTATATATACATACATGTGTGTGTATATATATATATATATATATATATATATATATATATATATATATATATATATATAATATTATTTTTTTATTTTAAATGTTTTAAGTATAGTATATTATTTATAAATATAATTTAATTATAAAAATAATTAATAATTAAATAAGTTAAAAATAAAAAAATATATATAGACTATATATAAATATATATATATATATATAACTTTATTTAATATTATTTTTTTATTTTAAATATTTTAAATATAGTATATTATTTATAAATATAATTTAACTATAAAAATTTTTAAAAGTTAAATAAATTATAAATAAATAAATATATATGTGTATATATAAATAAATATATATATATTTATATAAATTTATCTAATATTTTTTTATTTTAAATATTTTAAGTATAGTATATTATTTATATATATAATTTAATCACAAAAATATTTAGTAATTAGATAAATTATAATATATATATATATATATATATATATATATATATATATATATATATATATATATATATATATATATATATATATGCATTTATATATATAAATTAATTTAGTATTTATTTTTTATTTTAAATATTTTAAGTATAGTGAATTATTTATAAATATAATTTAATTATAAAAATATTTAATAATTAAAAAAATTGTAAATAAAAATATTTACATGGAGGTACAAAATTATATATTTATTTATATAACAAAATTTATTTAATATTATTTTTTATTTTAAATATTATAAGTATAGTATGTTATTTAAAAATATAATTTAATTATAAAAATATTTAATAATTAAAAAAATGTATATAGAGGTACATAAATATATTTTTATATTTATAAAAAGATTTATTTAATTTTATTTTTTTATTTAAAATATTTTAAGTATAATTTGTTATTAATAAATATTATTTAAATATAAAATTATTTAATAGTTAAGAAAATGGTAAATAAATAAATATATATATATATATATATATATATATATATATATATATATATATATATATATATATATATATATATATATATATATATATATATATATATATATATATATATATATATATATATATATATAGTCAAATTTTTGTCAAAATAGTCGAATATTGACCTAATGACCACACATTAACCAAATAGGTCAACTTTTAACCAAAAGTCAACTTTGGTCAAATTACTCGATTTTGACCCGATGACTAACACCGTAGCCAGATTGATTAATTATATATATATATATATAATATTATTCTTTTATTTTAAATGTCTTAAGTATAATATATTATTAATAAATATAATTTAATTATTAAATTATTTAATAGTTAAAAAAATGATAAATAAATAAATATATATATATATTTATAAATATATATATTTATAAATATATTTTTTATATATTTATATATTTATATGTATTTATATATAAATTTATATAATATTTTTTATTATTTTAAATATTTTAATTATAGTATATTATTTTTAAATATAATTTAATTATAAAAATATTTAATAGTTAAAAAAATTATAAATAATTAAATAAATTAACATATATATATATATATATATATATATATATATATATATATATATATATATATATATATATATATATATATATATATATATATATATATAAATGAATAAATAAACAAATATAGAAATATAAATAAACAAATATATATATGTTTTTATTTTAAATATTTTAAGTATATTATATTATTTATAAATATAATTTTATTATAAAAATATTTAATAATTAAATAAATTATAAATAAATATATATATAGGTATATATTAGTATATACATATATATATATATATATATATATATACATATATATATATATATATATATATATATATATATATATATATACATATATATATATATATATACATATATATATTTATATACATATATATATATATACATATATATATTTATATACATATATATATATATATTATTTTTTATTTTAAATGTTTTAAGTATAGTATATTATTTATAAAGATAATTTAATTATAAAAATATTTAATAATTAAAAAAATTATATATGTATATATATATATATATATATTTATATAATATTTTTTTATTTTAAATATTTTAAGTATAGTATATTATTTATAAATATAATTTAAATATAAAAATATTTAATAGTTAAATAAATTATAAATCGAAATATAAATATATTTATATATAAATAAATAAATAAATATATATATATATATAATAGTATTTTTTTATTTTAAAAGTTTTAAATATAGTATATTATTTATAAATATAATTTAATTATTAAAATATTTAATAATTAAATAAATTATAAATAAAAATATTGGGTCGAAGTTGATCAATTTTGATCAAAGTTCACTTTTTGGTCGAAGATTAACTTTTGGGTTAATAAGTGGTCATTAATTCAAAAATTGACTATTTTGACCAAAATTGGGTTTTTGGTCGAAAGTTGACCTATTGGGTCGATGGGTTTGTAATTGGATCGAGGATTGACCATTTTGACCAAAGTTAACTTTTTTGTCGAGAGATTGACTTATTGGGTCATTAATTCGAAAATTTGTATATTTTGACGAAAATTGACTTTTTGGTCGAATGTTGACTATTAGTTCAATGAGTTGGTCATTGGGTCGAGGATTGACCCTTTTTGACCAAAGTTGACTTTGGTCGAAAGATGACTTATTGGATTCGATGTGTTGAGCATTAGGTCGAAGATTAACCATCTTGACCAAAGTTGAACTTTTTGGTCGGAGATTGGTTTAGTGGGTCGAAAATTAATTATTATGTCGAAAATTAACTATTTTAATCAAAATTAACTTTTTGGTCGAATGTTGACATATTGGGTCAATGGGTTGGTCATTGGGTTAAGGATTGACTATTTTGACCAAAGTTGTCTTTTGGTCAAAATTTGACCTATTTAGGTCAATGAGGCGGTCAGTAGGTTAAAAATTGACAATTTTTAGCAAAATTGAGAATTTTTAGCAAAATTGACTTTTTGGTCGAAAGTTGACTATTAGGTCGATAGGTTGGTCATTAGGTCGAGGATTAACCATTTTAGCCAGAAGTTGACTTTAGTCGAAGTTAATAAATTAGGTCGAAATGTTTGGTCATTGGATGAAGGATTGAACATTTTCACCAAAGTTGACATTTAGGTCATTGTGTCAGAAATTGAACATTTTGACCAAATTTGAATTTTGGTCAAAAGTTGACCTTTTGAATCAGTGAGGTGGTTATTAGGTCGAAAATTGACAATTTTGACAAAAATTGACTTTTTGTTCAAAAGTTGTCCTAATGGGTCAATAATGGGTAATTATGTCAAAAATTTACTATTTTGACCAAAATTGACTTTTTAGTCAAAAGTCGATCTATTGGGTCAGTGGGTTGGTTATTGGGTCGAGGATTGACAATTATGATCGAAAGTTGACTTTTTGGTCGAAGATTTACTTATTGGGTTAATAATTGGTCATTAGGTCGAAAATTATCATTTTGACCAAAATGTTGACTTTTGGTCAAAATTTGACTAATTCGGCGACGGAGTTAGTCATTGTGTCGAAAATTGACCATTTTGACCAAAGTTGATTTTTTGGTCGAAAAGTTGACCTATTTGGTTAATGGGGGTTATTAGGTTAAAATTTGACTATTTTAACCAAAATTAACTTCAGTCGAAAGTTGACATATTGGGTCGATGGGTTGGTTATTGGGTCGAGGTTTGACCATTTTGACCAAAGTTGATTTTTTTGTCTAAATTTAACTGTTAGATCGATAGGTTGGTCATTGGGTGGGAAATTGACCATTTTAACTAAAGTTGACTTTTTGGTCGAAAGTTCACTATTTGGTCGATGGGTTTGTCATTGGTTGAGATTGACCATTTTGACTAAAGTTGACTTTTTGGTTAGGAGATTGGCTTCTTGGAGTCGATTATTGGTCATTTGGTCGAAAGTTGACTATTTTGACCAAAATTAAATTTTTGTCGAAAGTTAACACATTGGGTCGATGGAGTGGTCATTGGATCGGGAATTGACCATTTTGACCAAAGATGACTTTTTGTCGAAAGTTGACTCAGTAGTTCAATGGGTTGGTCATTGGGTCAAGGATAGACCATTTTGACCAAAGTTTACTTTTTGGTCAAAGATTGGCTTCTTTGGGTTAATAATTGGTCATTAGGTCAAAAATTGACTTTATAAATATAATTTAATTTAAAAAGTAATTAATAATATTATTTTTTATTTTATTATTTATATAATATTATTATATATATATATATATAAATTTATATAATTTTTTTTATTTTAAATATTTTAAGTATAGCATATTATTTATAAATATAATTTAATTATAAAAATATTTAATAATTAAAAAATAATAAATAAATAAATAAATATATAGTTATATTTAAATATATATATATATATATATATATATATATATATATATAAATTTCTTTAATATATTTTTTATTTTAAATATTTTAAGTATAGTATATTATTTATAAATATAATTTTATTATTAAAATATTTAATTATTTAAAAAATAAAAAATAAATATGTATCCATAAATTTACATATATATATATATATATAATATTATTTTTTAATTTAAATATTTTAAGTAAAGTATATTATTTATAAATAAAATTTATTTATAATAAAATTTAATAATTAAATAAATTATACTTAAATATATATAGGTTTATATATATAGGTATATATATATATAAATTTATTTAATATTATTTTTTTGTTTTAACTAATTTAATTATAGTATATTATTTATAAATATAATTTAATTATAAAAATATTTAATAGTTATATAGATTATAAATAAATTAATATATATATACTGTGTGTGTGTGTGTGTGTGTGTATATATATCTATGTATATACATATATACATACATATATATATAAATTTATACAAAATTATTTTTTATTTTAAATATTTTAAATATAGTATATTATTTATAAATATAATTTAATTTTAAAAATATTTAATTTTTAAAAAAATTATAAGTAAATAAATAATATAATATTTTTTATTTTAAAAATTTTAAGTTTAGTATATTATTTTTAAATATTATTTAATCATAAAAATATTTAATAATTAAATTAAATTTAAATAAATAAAAATATAAGTATGTATATATACATATATAAAATATTATTTTTTTATTTTAAATGTTTTAAGTATAGTATATTATTTATAAATATAATTTAATTTAAAAAGTAATTAATAATTAAATAAATTATAAATAAAAAAATATATACATAGTTATATCTAAATATAAACATATATATATATATATAATTATATAATATTATTTTCTAATATTAAATGTTTAAAGTATAGTATATTATTTAATAATATAATTTAGTTATAAAAATATGTAATAATTAAATAAATTATAAATAAAAATATATATAGGTATATATAAATATATATATATAGATATATATATTTATTTATTATTATTTTTTTACTTTTAAATATTTTAAGTATAGTATGTTATTTAAAAAGATAATTGAATCATAAAAATATTTAATTGTTTAATAAATTATAAATAAATAAATTTATATCTGTATATATAAAAATATTTATATATATATATATATATATATATATATATATATATATATATATATGTATAATATTATTTTTTTATTTTAAATATTTTACGTATAGTATATTATTTATAAATATAATTTAATTATAAAAATATTTAATAATTAAGAGAATTATAAATAAAAAATATATATATAGAGGTACATAAATATATATTTATATATATAAAAAAATTTATTTAATATTAATTTTTTATTTTAAATATTTTAAGTACAGTATATTATTTATAAATAAAATTTAATTTTAAAAATATTTAATTATTAAAAAAATTATAAATAAAAAAATATATAAAGGTACATAAATATATATTTATATATATAAAAAAAATTTATTTAGATTTATTTTTTATTTTAAATATTTTAAGTATAATAAATTATTATTAAATATAGTTTAATTATAAAATTATTTAATAGTTAAAGAAATGATAAATAAATAAATAAATAAATATATATATATATATATATTTAATTAATTTATATATATAGATTTATTTATTTAATAGTATTTTTATTTAATATATATATAAGTATATATAAATATATATGTAAATATATATATTTATTTAATTTTATTTTTTTAAATATTTTAAGAATAGTTTTTTATTTAAAAATATAATTTAATCATAAAAATATTTAATAGTTAAATAAATTATAAATAAATAAATTAATATACTGTATATATATAAATATATATATATTTATATATATATATAAATAAATATATATAATATTATTTTTTTGTTAAATTATGTATATAATATTTTTTTATAAATACATATAAATTTATTTAATATTATTTTTTTATTTTAAATATTTTAAGTATAGTTTATTATTTATAAATATAATTTAATCATTAAAATATTTAATAGTTAAATAAATTATAAATAAATAAATATGTATGTGTACATATAAATATATATATATATATATATATATATATATATATATATATATATATATATATATATATATATATATATATATATATATATATTTATAAATTTGTATAATATTATTTTTTATTTTAAATAATTTAAGTACGGTATATTATTTTTAAATATAATTTTATCATAAAAATATTTAATAATTAAATAAATTATAAATGAATATATATATATATATATATATATATATATATATATATATATAATATTTTTTATTTTAAATATTTTAAGTATAGTATATTTTTTTAAATATAATTTAATTATAAAAATATTTAATAGTTAAATAAATTATAAATAAAAAAATAATATAATATTATTTTTTATTTTAAAAATTTTAATTTTGTACATTATTTGCAAATGTTATTTAATCATAAAAATATTTAATAATTATTTATTTATATACATAAATTTACATATATATAATATTATTTTTTTAATTTTAATATTTGAAGTAAAGTATATTATTTATAAATAAAATTTATTTATAAAAAGATTTAATAATTAAATACTAATTTAGTTAAGACTTAATGGTTTAAATAGATACAATGGGTTAGACATAATTAGGGTTTTGGCTTGATTAAGTCCCAATTTAGTTAAGACTTAATGATTTAATTAGGTGCAATGGGTTAGACCTAATTAAGGTTTAGAGGTTACTTAATCCTAATGTAAGTAAGGTTTACGTTTATTAATTAGGTTTAATAGGGGTAAACCTAATTAGGGTTTAAGGGTTACTTAAACCTAATCTAAATAAGGTTTAAGTAGATTAACTTGTTTTAATGTGGATTAAACCTAATTAGGGTTTAATGGTTACTTAAACCTAATGTTAGTAAGGTTTAAGTTGATTAAGCTAAGTTTAATGTGGATTAAACTTAATTAGGGATTTAAGGGTTACTTAAACCTAATGTAAGTAAGGTTTAAGTTTATTAACTAGGTTTAATGTAGATTAAACCTAATTAGGGTTTATTAAGGGTTACTTAAACCTAATGTAAGTAAGGTTTAAGTTGATTAACTAGGTTTAATGTGGATTAAACCTAATTAGGGTTTATTAAGTCTAAATTGTCATTTTAGACTTAATTGTGGTTTAATTAGTTAAACTTAAAGTGATTAAAGTTTAACTTTAATTAATTAGGTTTAAATGGTGTCTTAAACCTAATTAGGGTTTATTAAGTTTAATTTGTCATTTTAGACTTAATTATGGTTTAATTAGTTAAACTTAATGTGATTAAAGTTTAATTTTAATTAATTAGGTTTAAATGGTGTCTTAAACCTAATTAGAGTTTATTAAGTCTAATATGTCATTTTAGACTTAATTATGGTTTATTTTATAGGTTTATTGCGAGTTATTTTGAACCTAGTCTATCATAGAATAGGCAAAGTAATTATAGGTTTTTTGGAATTTTAGGGTTAAGTTTATTAAATAATAAATTTTAACCCTATTTTTAAAAATGTCTTCTAAAATTGTTTAATGGTTTAAGAAATATCATTTTAAGGTTATTGTCTTTTACCTTAAATGTTCAAACCATTTTCCAATTTTATTTTCATTAATTTCTAATTTTTATAATTATTTTATAAATAATTACAAAGTAACTTAGAAATTAAAGAAAAATATCCTAAAGAAATTTTCAGTCCTTAGGAAAATTAGAATGTGTGTGTGATAACGAAGGATAATTCGGTGAAAATTTCATAATTTTTGGAATTATAATTAATTTTTAATAATTAAATTACTCCAGAGAGTAATTAATTAATTAAAAATTAAATATCTAGAATAAAATTATGATTTTAATTTCATAATTTTCTTCTCTTCAAGAGCTTTCCAGAGATATTTTTATTTTATTTTTAGGAGCTCTGGATCAAAAGATATAGAATTTTGAAGTTTTTAAGGTTTTTTTTAATTAATTTAATCCAAAAAACCCACGCGCTGCCACACGTCATCGTACGCGTCGAATGAGCGGGATGATCTCGTACGCGGCGCGCAACGGTGGACATCGATTGGTGTGATCGGCGCAGTCCGTTCCAAAACACGGGAACGGACGACGGAGATAAATCGCCCGAAAATTCGAAAATTTTCCAACCGTTAAACTTCAAAACTCAATATCCCACTCATTTCTCAACGAAATTGAGTGATTTTTGAAGCTATGGAATCATCTGAACGTGTAGAATGTATCTATACGGTGATGATACATTTTTGGGCTAGTATATCCCATGATATTTCAAAAACATGCAATATTTTGGAGAAAATAAATCCATACCTTGGCCACAAGTATGTCAAGCTTGATCAGGCCTGATGTTCAGCTTCTAGGACTCCCAAAGAAGATCTTTGTCACTTCAATTTGGTTTTGTAGCTAGCCTTGGAGAGCAATTTTGGTAAAATGACTGATTTTGGCTGATTTTGGATTTTGACCAAATTGGCTTGATTGGGCTAATCCTATGGCTTGATTTTGGTTGGAATAGATTACTTAGGTCCCTAAGAAGAATTTTTATGTTGAGGGCCAAGGGATTTGGGCAGCCTATCAATTTCTATGGATTTTTCTTCTCCTGCATGCTTAGGTTCGGGTACGGCTTTTTTATAGCCATGGGAATGGCTAGGATAAGCTTGGGCTGGCTTGGAATCATCTAGGGGAGTTGCTAACTTCCAATTTAATTCATGGGGATAAGATTTCAGTTGTAGATAAAGGAATTTTTTAATTTCCAAGCCTAGGTGTCATGAATTTAACCATGGTGAAGGAGGATGATTTCACTTTGGTTTTCATACGGCTTTCTCCTATTGGTTTGATTAGGAGGTGTATGGATTGGTCTCGAGGCTGTGGTTCAGCCTCCCCCACATGATTATTCCATACATTAAAGGGGAAGTGACACCTTAACCCTCTTACTCACTTCATGCATGACTTAGGCATTATTGCACTTAACCATGTTATGAAATGGGTTTAAACTTTGTTTCTCTTCCATTGGTTAAGAAGAAAGGTGAGTGATAATTCACCAATCTCATTCTTTAAACCTATGGTAGAAGAATGACACTTAAGCTTGCCTTCTCATCATGGTTATGATGGTTTTTTAACCATGGTGAAAGAGTGGTGAATATAGTGTTTTCTTCTCATTGGGTGATCCATGAGGCATGACATATCATCCTTAAGGTGGCCGACCACCTTATCTCATTCAAGGGAATGAGTCATGGCTTTGAAATGGAGGGAAGATGCCACTTCATTTTTGTTTAATGATGACCTTTAACCTAAGGTTAACCATGATGGTTAATTGATTTGTCCCATGGTTATTTTATATCATAATGGGTCTAAATGAGTCATGAGTGACTCATTAGTGTATAATTTAATAAATTATGGGGTTCTTATGTCACATATGATGTTATATGTTAAAATGTCATTTTATGTCCTTTTTGATTTAATTTGAATTTTAATTGATTATGTCATTAATTAAAATTGTAGGAAATTATTTTCATTAATCAATTTATTAATTAAAATAAATTTTAATTAATTATTTGATTAATTTTCATGTCATTTTTTATTTGGATTTTGTCTTATTTCATGGCTTTTTCAATTTAATTTTTATTTTAATTAATTATGTAAATAATTAAAATGTGGAAATTAAATTATTGGTCAATTAATTAATCAAAAATAATTTTGGAATGAATTATTTGATTAATTCCATTATTTTTAATTAATTTGTGCATTTTATCATTTTTGTGACTTTTAATTTAATTCTTCATTTTAATTAATTATGTCATTAATTAAAATATTGAAAATTAAATTATTAGTTCATTTAATTAATCAAAATAATTTTGAAATTAATTATTTGATTAATTTTTATCATTTTGGAGTTTTAAACATGTCATTGGGTGAATAATTCGTTATTTGATCAAAAATTGATTATTTTAACCAAAATTAAATTTTTTTAGGTCAAAAGGTTGACCTATTGGGTCAATAGGGTTGGTCATTGGGTCTGGATTAACCATTTTGACCAAAGTTGACTTTTAGGTCAAAAGGTTGACCTATGGGTCAACAAGGTTGGTCATTGGGTCAGGATTGACCATTTTTACAAAGTTGATTTTTTAGGTCGAGAGGTTGACCTATAAGGTCAACGAGGGTTGGTCATTGGGTCCGGATTGACAAAAGTTGACTTTTAGGTCGAAAGGTTGACCTATTGGGTCAACAGGGTTGGTCATTGGGTCTGGATTAACCATTTTGACCAAAGTTGATTTTTTAGGTCAAAAGGTTGACCTATGGGGTCAACAGAGTTGGTCATTGGGTCTGGATTGACCATTTTGACCAAAATTGACTTTTTAGGTCAAAAGCATGACCTATTGGGTTAACATGATTGGTCATTGGGTCTGGATTGACCATTTTGACCAAAGTTGACTTTTTAGGTCAAAAGGTTGACCTATTGGGTTAACGGGGTTGGTCATTGGGTCTAGATTGACCATTTTGACCAAAGTTGATTTTTTAGGTCAAAAGGTTGACATATGGGGTCAACAGGGTTGGTCATTGGGTCTGGATTAACCATTTTGACCAAAGTTGACTTTTTAGGTCAAAAGGTTGACCTATTGGGTTAACAGGGTTAGTTATTAGGTTTGGATTGACCATTTTGACCAAAGTTGACTTTTTAGGTCAAAAGATTGACCTATAGGGTCAATAGGGTTGGTCATTGGGTCAGGATTGACCATTTTGACCAAAATTATCATTTTGGGTAAAAGGTTGTCCTATTGTAAAAATGAGGTCAACAGTACCCAAGTACAATTAGAAAGGGCTTTTAACCACTTTCTGCAGAATTTGGTAAAAGGAAGCGGATACATTGGGCATCTGGCGAGAAAATGGCTAAGCTGAATGAGTGAGTGGTACAGGTTTTAAAGGCTTAAACCAAATGATTCAAGTGAACCATTGCAAGCTATGGATCAATTTTAGAGCCCATGACTCCCTCTAGGCTAATTTCCTGATGGGAAAATATTGTAAGCATACCCGCCCTTCCTTGGTTACCCTTAAATTAGGGGACTCCAAAATTTGGAAAGCTATGATGAAAAACGGACAAGTAGGTCGAAGCGACTCTATATCCAGCATTTGGGAAAAGGCATCATTAATTTACGATTTGGATACTGGTGCCCCCAAGGCTGGTTTACAACCAAGCACCCCTATCAGTGACCTTAACCTTTTGGTAGCTGATTGTTGGGAGGAGTGACAAGCTGGTCCACTTCCTTTCTTCATTCCATCTGATGGCCCCTTCGTATGAGAAGATCACCATTATTCCATTTGATAGATCCGGACGACACTCCTGAATGGCCATCTATTAAAAACCAAAGTTCTTCCAAAGCTATCTACACTAGCTGTTTAATTGGGATGCGGTACCACAGGGAGAGATTTTACGAGGGAACTATCTTTCTCCTTCTATGGCTTTCTTCTGCTGGAGGACTTTCAACCACTTCCTACCCACAGATGATATCTTAAAACTAAAAGGACTCAGAGGACCTTCTTTCTGCAATTTATGCCATAAGGAGGAAGAATCCATTACTCATCTATTCTTTGCTTGCAGTTTCACCCAAAAGTTCTAGTCTGATCTTCTTCAGCAGACTCAACTCAACACATTAAATTTACAATGGGACAATCTAATCACTTGCTGAGGCTGATTGGAACAATGCTTGAATCT
The DNA here is from genome assembly GCA_022702705.1 of Papilionanthe hookeriana x Papilionanthe teres. NCBI lineage: Eukaryota > Viridiplantae > Streptophyta > Magnoliopsida > Asparagales > Orchidaceae > Papilionanthe > Papilionanthe hookeriana x Papilionanthe teres. Next base: position 107,950 of record JAKZJZ010000055.1, read on the forward strand.
TCTTGTTCTCCCCCTCCTCACTGCTTGGTTCATTTGGATGGCCAGAAATAAGATAATTTTTGAGAATGTGCTTATTAAGGAGAAGACTGTGGCTAGTCACTGCATGTCCTACTTGCAGAAGCTTATTAAATTCAAGAACTTCCCTAACATTTGCATCATTACCTCCTCTCAAACCAGCATGACCCCCAATATCACCAAGGTATTTTGGTTTCCCCAAAGCATAATTGGGTCAAAGTGAACACGAGATGGTAGTTATAAAGCTGGAAATGCTTTGGCATGGGTGACATTATCAAAAACCGGCGGGGGTGTGTCTGCTTTTTTCGGGGCCCCCATAGTGGCGACGGATGCTTTAAATTCGAATTACAAGCGAGTTTTTGGTGCATGAAGTTGGCGGTGAAGCTACATTGGACCTCCCTAATTATGGAGGGAGATTCTCGAAGAGATTTTCAGATGATTGAAAACAACACTACTCTTAGCGGCATAATAATTATTGGACCCATAAGATTCGAGTTAATTAAAACCCGACTCGAAGTACGCTTTCGGTTCGACTTCGGAGAAGGAAATAAACCTGCTGACTGGCTTACAAAAGTTGGTGCCCTCTCCTCCAGGTTGTCTTTATATACCACCCCCCTTCCCAACTCAAACTTCCCATTCTTTGTTGATCTCTTAGCAGCTCCCTATCTCAGACTGAACAATTGATGGTCGATTTGGTTCGGTGGAATGTTTGTAGTTGTATCTTTCTTATGCAGTTTTTTTGATTTAATTTTTTGGAGAAGACTTTTGACTTGTTAGGTGTTTGGGGCCACTTCTCCATGGTTATGTACTAATGTTTCCACTGTAACATGTAGGGGGCCTCTTGTAGCCCTTTTCTAATATATATATATATATATATATATATATATATATATATATATATATATATATATACTAGAATATATTATACTTAAAATATTTAAAATAAATAAAATATTTTAAGTATAGTATATTAGGTATATATATATATATATATATATATATATATATATGTATAACCTTATTTTTTATTTTAAATATTTTAAGTATAGTATATTATTTATAAATATAATTTAATTATAAAAATATTTAATAATTAAATAAATTACAAATAAATATATATATATGTATATATATATATATATATATATATATATATATATATATATATATATATATATATATATATATATATTTATTTTTATATTTTAAATATTTTAAGTATATTATATTATTTTTAAATATAATTTAATTATAAAAATATTTAATAGTTAAAAAAATTTTAAATAAACAAATATATATATATATATATACATATATATATATATATATATATATTTATATAATATTATTTTTTATTTTAAAAATTTTAAGTATATAATATTTTTTATAAATATAATTTAATTATAAAAAATATTTAATAATTAAATTAATTATAAATAAATAAATATATATATATAGGTATATATAAATATATATATATATATATATATATATATATATATATATATATATATATATATATATATATATATATTATTTTTATATTTTAAATGTTTTAAGTATAGAAGATTAATTAAAAATATAATTTAATTTAAAAAATAATTAATAATTAAATAAATTATAAATAAAAAATATATAGTTATATAGAAATATATATATATATATATATATATATATATATATATATATATATATATATATATATATATATATAATATTATTTTTATTTTAAATGTTTAAAGTGTAGTATATTATTTAAAAATATAATTTAATTATAAAAATATTTAATTATTAAATAAATTATAAATAAAAAATATATAGGTATACATATATATATATATATATATATATATATATATATATATATATATATATATATATATATATATTTATATATTATTTTTTATTTTAAATATTTTAAGTATTGTATATTATTTATAAATATAATTTAATTATAGAAATATTTAATAGTTAAATAAATTATAAATAATTAAATATAAATGTGTATATATATTTTATAAAACTATTTATTAGTTAAATAAATTATAAATAAATTATATATAGGTATATATAAATTATATATATGTACAAATTTATTTAATATTAATTTTCTGTTTTATAAATATAATTTAATCATAAATAGATTTAATAATTAAATAAATTGTAAATAAAAATATACTTAGGTATATATTAATATAAATTTATATATATATATATGTATGTATGTATATAATATATATATATATATATATATAGTATATATATATATATATATATTTATTTATTTGTGTAAATTTATAATAATATATATATTTTAAAAAATAATATTTTATATATATACATAAATTTACATTTATAATAATTGACTGTAGATTGAGGTTGGTCATTGTGTCAAAAATTGACCATTTTGACTTAAAGTTGACTTTTGGTCGAAAGTTGACTATTTGGTTAATGGGGGGTCATTAGGTCGAAATTTGACTATTTTGACCAAAATTGACTTTTTGGTCGAAAGTTGACATATTGGGTCGATGGGTTGGTTATTGGGTCGAGGTTTGACCATTTTGACCAAAGTTGACTTTTTGGTCGAAAGTTAACTGATTGGGTCAATGGATTGGTCATTGGATCGGAAATTGACCATTTTAACTAAAGTTGGCTTTTTGGTCGAAAGTTCACTATTGGGTCGATGGGTTTGTCATTGGGTCGAAGATTGACCATTTTGACCAAAGTTGACTTTTTGGTCGAGAGATTGGCTTCTTGGGTCGATTATTGGTCATTTGGTCAAAAATTGACTATTTTGACCAAAATTGAATTTTTGTCGAAAGTTAACCCGTTGGGTCGATGGGGTTGTCATTGGATCAGGAATTGTCCATTTTGACCAAAGATGACTTTTTGTCGAAAGTTGACTCTATTGGAGTCGATGGGTTGGTCATTGGGTCGAGGATGGACCATTTTGACCAAAGTTGATTTTTTGGTCGGAGATTGGCTACTTGGGTTAATAATTGGTCATTAGGTCGAAAATTGAATATTTTGACCAAATATGATTTTTGGTCGAACGTTGACTACTGGGTCAATGTGTTGGTCGTTGGGTCAAAAATTGATCATTTTGACCAAAGTTGACTTTTTGGTCAAAAGTTGACCTATTGGGTCAATGGGTTGGTCATTGGGTCAAGGATTAATCATTTTGACCATAGTTGACTTTTTGTTCAGATATTGACTTATTGGGTCTAAAATTGGTCATTAGGTCAAAAATTGATTATTTTGACCAAAATTAAATTTTTTGTCAAAAGTTTACCCATTAGATCGACGTCGTTGGCATTAGGTCGAGAAATTGACCATTTTGACCAAAGTTGACTTTTTGGTCAATAGTTGACCTATTTGGTCAATGAGTTGGTAATTGGGTCGAGATTTGACCATTTTGACTGAAGAAAACTTTTTGGTCAAAATTTGATATATTGGGTCAACGGGTAGGTCATTGGGTCAAAAATTGACCATTTTGACCAAAGTTGACTTTTTGGTCAAAAGTTGACTTGTTGGGTTAATGGGTGGTCATTAGGTCAAAAATTGACTATTTTGACCAAAATTGACTTTTTGGTTAAAAGTTGTCCTGTTGGGTCAATGTGTTTGTCATTGGGTGAAGGATTGATTATTTTGACAAAAATTAACTTTTTGGTCAGAGATTGACTTATTTGGTCATTAATTGGTCATTAGGTCAAAAATTGACTATTTTGACCGAGATTGAATTTATGGTCGAAAGTTAACTCCATTGGGTCGACGGGGAGGTCATTGGGTCGCAAATTGACCATTTTGACCAAAGTTGACTTTTTGGTCAAAAGTTGACATATTTGGCATGTGTTGGTAATTGGATCAAGAAGTTGACCATTTTTACCAAAGATGACTTTTTTGGTCAAAAGATGACCTATTGGGTCAATGGGTTGGTCATTGGGTAAAAAATTGTCCATTTTGACCAAAGTTGACTTTTTGGTCAAAAGTTGACCTATTGGGTCAATGGGTGGTCATTTGGTCAAAAATTATTATTTTGACCAAAATTGGCTTTTTGGTCGAAAGTTGACCTATTAGATTAATGGGTTTGTCATTGGATCGAAGATTGACCATTTTGACTAAAGTTGATTTATTTGGTCGAGATTGACTTATTGGGTCAATAATTGGTCATTAATTCAAAATTTTTTATTTTGACCGAAATTGACTTTTTGGTCGAATGTTGACTGATTAGGCCGATGGGTTGATCATTGGGTCAAGGATTGATCATTTTGACCAAAGTTGACTTTTTGGTCAAAAGATGTCTTATTGGAGTCGATGGGTTGGGCATTAGGTCGAAGATTAACCATCTTGACCAAAGTTGACTTTTTGGTATGGAGATTGGTTTACTGGGTCGAAAATTGGTCATTAGGTCGAGAATTGACTATTTTAATCAAAATTGACTTTTTGGTCGAAAGTTAACATATTGGGTCGATGGGTTGGTCATTGGGTTAAGAGATTGACAATTTTGATCGAAAGTTGTCTTTTGGTCGAAATTTTGATCTATTTAGGTCGATCAAATGTGGTCGATAGATCAAAAATTGATAATTTTGAGCAAAATTGACTTTTTGGTTAAAAGTTGACTATTGGGTCAATAGGTTGGTCATTGGGTCGAGGATTAACTATTTTGGCCAAAGTTAACTTTTTAGTCGAAAGTTAACGAATTGAGTCGATAGGGTTGGTCATTGGATGAAGGATTGACCATTTTCACCAAAGTTGACATTTAGGTCATTGTGTCGAAATTGATCATTTTGACTGATTTGACTTTTTGGTCGAAAGTTGACCTTTTGGGTCAATAGGTGGTCATTAGGTCAAAAATTGCCCATTTTGACCCAATTTGACTTTTTGGTTCAAAAGTTGACAGATTGGGTCAACAATTGGCAATTATGTAAAAAATTTACTATTTTGACCAAAATTAACTTTTTGGACAAAAGTCGATCTATTGGGTTGGTGGGTTGGTTATTGGGTCAAGGATTTACCATTTTGACCAAAGTTATCTTTTTGTTCGAAGGTTGACATGTTGGTTCGATGGGTTTGTCATTGGGTCGAAATTGATAATTATGACCAAAGTTCGACTTTTTGGTCAGAGATTTACTTATTGGGTCAATAATTGGTCATTATGTCAAAAATTGTCTATTTTGACCTAAAAAGTTGACTTTTCAGTCAAAATTTGACCAATTTAGTCAATGGGTTGATCATTGGGTCAAAAATTGACCATTTTGACCAAAGTTGACTTTTTGGTCAAAAGTTGACTGTTTGGTCGATGGGTGGTCATTAGGTCAAAAATTGACTTATTTTGACCAAAATTGACTTTTTGGTCAAAATTTAACTTATTAGGCGATGGGTTTGTCATTGGGTCGATCATTGATCATTTTGTCAAAGTTGACTTTTTGGTCGAGAGATTGACTTATTGGGTCGATAATTGGTCATTAATTCAAAAAATTGACTATTTTTGGTCATTAGGTCGAAAATTAATTATTTTGACCAAAATTAAATTTTTGGTCGAAAGTTGAGCCATTAGGTCGACGGAGAGGTCATTATGTCGAAGTTGACCATTTTGACTAAAATTAACTTTTTGGTCAAAAGTTGACTTATTTTGGTCAAAAGTTGACTTATCATTTGACCAAAGTTGACTTTTAGTCAAAAGTTGACTTGTTAGGTCAATTGGTGGTCATTCGGTCAAAAATTGACTATTTGACTGATCTTGAAAGTTGACCTATTTAGTTAGATGGGTTTGTCATTGGGTTAAGGATTGAATATTTTGACCAAAGTTGACTTTTTGGTCCAGAGATTAACTTATTGAGTGAATAATTGGTCATTAGATCAAAAATTAACTATTTTGACCAAAATTTACTTTTTGGTCAAAAATCGACCTATTGGGTCAATGGGTTGGTCTTTGGGTCGATGGGGTGGTCATTGGGTCAGAAATTGGCCATTTTGACCAAAGCATTACTTTTTGGTTAAAAGTTGATCTATTTTGACAAAATTGAATTTTTGGTCGAAAGTTAACTTATTAGGTCAACGGGATGGTCATTGGGTCAGATATTGATAATTTTGAGCAAAGTTGACTTTTAGTCGAAAGTTGATCTATTTAGTCGATGAGTTAGTTATTGGGTCGAGAATTGACCATTTTGACCAAAGATGACTTTTTGGTCAAAAGTAGACTGATTGGGTCGATGGGTTGGTCATTGGGTTAAAAATTGACCATTTTAACCAAAGTTGACTTTTTGGTCGAAAGTTGACTGTTGGTCAATGAGTTGAGTAATTGGTTAAGAATTAACCATTTTGACCGAAGATGACTTTTTGGTTAAAAAGTTGATCTATTGGGTCGATGGGTTGGTCATTGTGTCGAAAATTGACTATTTTGACCGAAGTTGACTTTTTGTTCGAAAGTTGATCTGTTGGGTCGAAGGGTGGTCATTAGGTCGAAAAATGACTATTTTGACCAAAATTGACTTTTGGTCGAAAGTTGACCTATTTGGTTGATGAGTTTGTCATTGGGTCGAGGATTGACCATTTTGACCAAAGCTTGACTTTTTTGTCAGAGATTGACTATTGGGTCGATAATTGGTCATTAATTCAAAAATAGACTATTTTGATCAAAATTGACTTTTTGTCAAATTTAACTATTGTGCCGATGGTTTGGGCATTAGGTAGGGAATTGATCATTTATATTATAATAGTATAAGTAAATTATAAATATATAATATATATATATATATATATATATATATATATATATATATATATGTATTATATTTTAAATGTTTTAAGTACGGTATATTATTTATAAATTAATATATTTAATATATATAAAATATATTATATATATACAATAATATTATAATATATAATATATATATATATATATATATATATATATATATATATATATATATATATATATATATATAAATTTATATTATATTATTTTTTATATTTAAATGTTTTAAGTATAGTATATTATTTATAAATATAATTTAATTATAAAAATATTTAA
>JAKZJZ010000055.1:120000-130000 GCA_022702705.1 Papilionanthe hookeriana x Papilionanthe teres
TGCCAATTATCGACCCACAAAGTTAACTTCGAACAAAAACCAATTTTGGTCAAATTCGTGACCACCTAATGACCATTGCCCGGTCACTTTCGACGCAAATTCGAATTGTGCAAATGGTCAGTGGTTCGATTTGACACAATGACCTAAATGTCAACTTCATAGAAATGGTCAATCCTTCATCCAATGACCAACCCTTTCGACTGCATTCGTTAACTTCGACTAAAAAGTTAACTTTGGCAAAATAGTTAATCCTGACACAATGACTAACCATATTGACCTAACAGGTCAACTTTAACCAAAAAGTCAGCTTTGCTCAAAATTATGAATTTTTGATCTATCGACCGCATCGCTGACCTCAAATAGATCAAAGATTCGACCAAAAGACAACTTTTGACAAAATTATCAATCTCTAACCTAATGACCAACCCATCGACCTAATATGTTAATCTCGACCCAAAAGTCAATTTTAATTAAAATAGTCAGATTTTCTGACTTTTCGACCGCCGTTCAAACCAATCTCCATACAAAAAGTCAACTTTGGCCAAGATGGTTAATTTTCGACCTAATGCCCAACCCATCAATTTGATAGACACTTTCGACCAAAAAGTCAACTTGGTCAAAATGATCAATCCGACCCAATGATCAACCCATCGCCTAATAGTCAACATTCGACCAAAAAGTCAATTTCGGTCAAAATAAAAAAATTTTGAATTAATGACCAATTATTGACCCAATAAGTCAATCTCTCACTAAATAATTAACTTTAGTCAAAATGGTCAATCCTTGATCCAATGACAAACCCATAGATCTAATAGAGTCAACTTTCGACCAAAAAGCCAATTTTGGTCAAAATAGTCAATTTTTGACCAAATGACGACCCATGTACCCAATAGGTCAACTTTTGACCAAAAAAGCCAACTTTGGTCAAAATTGACAATTTTTTACCCAATGACCAACTCATTGACCCAATAGGTCATCTTTTTACCAAAAATGTCATCTTTGGTAAAAATGGTCAACTTCTTGATCCAATTACCAACACATTGGCCAAATATGTCACCTTTTGACCAAAAAGTTAACTTTGGTCAAAATAGTCAATTTGTGACCCAATGACCTCCCGTCAATTGACAATGGGTTAACTTTCGACTATAGAATTCAATCTTGAGTCAAAATAGTCAAATTTTAACCTAATGACCAATTAATGACCAAATAAGTCAGTCTCTAACCAAAAAGTTAATTTTTGTCAAAATAATTAATCCTTTATCCAATGACAAACACATTGACCCAATAGAACAACTTTTGACCAAAAAGTCAATTTTGGTCAAAATAGTTAATTTTTGACCTAATAATCACCCATTAAACCGATAGGTCAACTTTTGACCAAAAAAGTCGACTTTGGTCGAAAATGGTTAATTTTCGACCCACGATGACCTACCCGTTGACCCAATATATCAAATTTTGACTAAAAATTTTTCTTAAGTCAAAATGGTCAAATCTTGACTCAATTACCAACTCATTGACCAAATAGGTCAACTTTTACCAAAAAGTCAACTTTGGTCAAAATGGTCAATTTCTCGACTGATGCCAAGACGTCGACCCAATCGGCAAACCATGACAAAAAATTTAATTTTGTACAAAATAATCGATTTTCGACCTAATGACCGATTTTAGACCCAATAAGTCAATATCTCAACAAAAATCAACTATGGTCAAAATGATTAATCTCGATCCAATGACCAACCCATTGACTCAATAGATCAACTTTCGACCAAAAAGTCAACTTTGGTCAAAATGATCAATTTTCGACCTAACGACCAACACATCGACCCGAAGAGTCGACGTCTGACTAAAAAATCATATTTGGTCAAAATATTCAATTTTCGACCTAATGACCAATTATTAACCCGAGCAAACGATCTCTGACCAAAAATCAACTTTGGTCGAAAATGTGCCATCTCGACCCAATGACCAACCCATCGACCCAATAGAGTCGACTTTCGACAAAAAGTCATCTTTGGTCAAAATGGACAATTCACTAATCCAATGACAACCCCATCGAATCTACGTGGGTTAACTTTCGACAAAAATTCAATTTTGGTCAAAATAGTCAATTTTTTACCAAATGACCAATAATTGACCTAAGAAGCCAATCTCCGACAAAAAGTCGACTTTGGTCGAAATGATCAATCCTTGACCCAATGACAAACCCATTGACCCAATAGGTGAACTTTTGACCAAAAAGCCAACTTTAGTTAAAATGGTCAATTTCTGATCCAATGACTAATCCATTGACCCAATAGGTTAAATTTTGACCAAAAAGTCAGCTTTGGTCAAAATGGTCAAACCTTGACCCAATAACCAACCCATTGACCCAATATGTCAACTTTTGACCAAAAAGTCAATTTTGGTCAAAATAATCAAATTTTGACACTAATGACTCCCCATTAACTAAATAGGTCAACTTTTGACCAAAAAGTCAACTTTAAGTCAAAATGGTCAATTTTTGACACAATGACCAACTTCATTGCACTTAATTATTATAAATGTAAATTTATGTATATATATAAAATATTATTTTTTAAAATATATATATTATTATAAATTTACATAAATAAATAAATATATATATATATATATATATATATATATATATATATATATATATATATATACATACATACATATATATATATATAAATTTATATTAATATATACCTAAGTATATTTTTATTTACAATTTATTTAATTATTAAATCTTTTTATGATTAAATTATATTTATAAAACGAAAAAATAATATTAAATAAATTTGTACATATATATATTTATATATACCTATATATATTTATTTATAATTTATTTAACTAATAAATAGTTTTATAAAATATATATACACATTTATATTTAATTATTTATAATTTATTTAACTATTAAATATTTCTATAATTAAATTATATTTATAAATAATATACAATACTTAAAATATTTAAAATAAAAAATAATATTAAATATATATATATATATATATATATATATATATATATATATATATATATATATATATATATATGTATACCTATATATTTTTTATTTATAATTTATTTAATAATTAAATATTTTTATAATTAAATTATATTTTTAAATAATATACTACACTTTAAACATTTAAAATAAAAAAAATAATATATATATATATATATATATATATATATATATATATATATATATATATATATATATATATATTTCTATATAACTATATATTTTTTATTTATAATTTATTTAATTATTAATTATTTTTTAAATTAAATTATATTTTTAATTAATCTTCTATACTTAAAACATTTAAAATATAAAAATAATATTATATATATATATATATATATATATATATATATATATATATATATATATATATATATATATTTATATATACCTATATATATATATTTATTTATTTATAATTAATTTAATTATTAAATATTTTTTATAATTAAATTATATTTATAAAAAATATTATATACTTAAAATTTTTAAAATAAAAAAATAATATTATATAAATATATATATATATATATATATGTATATATATATATATATATTTGTTTATTTAAAATTTTTTTAACTATTAAATATTTTTATAATTAAATTATATTTAAAAATAATATAATATACTTAAAATATTTAAAATATAAAAATAAATTATATATATATATATATATATATATATATATATATATATATATATATATATATATATATATATACATATATATATATTTATTTGTAATTTATTTAATTATTAAATATTTTTATAATTAAATTATATTTATAAATAATATACTATACTTAAAATATTTAAAATAAAAAATAAGGTTATACATATATATATATATATATATATATATATATATATACCTAGAATATACTATACTTAAAATATTTTATTTATTTTAAATATTTTAAGTATAGTATATTCTAGTGATATATATATATATATATATATATATATATATATATATATATATATATATATTAAGAAAGGGCTACAAGAGGCCCCTACATGTTACTATGGAAACATTAGTACATAACCATGGAGAAGTGGCCCCAAACACCTAACAAGTCAAAAGTCTTCTCCAAAAAATAAAACAAAAAAAACCGCATAAGAAAGATACAACTACAAACATTCCATCGAACCAAATCGACCATCAATTGTTCGACCAGATAGGAGTCGCTAAGAGATCAACGAAGAATGGGAAGTCTCGAGTCGGGAAGGGGGTGGTATAAAGACAACTCCGAGGAGAGGGCACCAACTTTTGTAAGCCAAGTCAATAGGTTTATTTCCTTCTCTCAAGTCGAACCGAAAGCGTACTTGAGTCGGGTTTTAATTAACTCGAATCTTATGGGTCCAATAATTATTATGCCGCTTAAGAGTAGTGTTGTTTTCAATCATCTGAAAATCTCTTCGAGAATCTCCCTCCATAATTGGGGGAGGTCCAATGTAGCTTCACCGCCAACTTCATGCACCAAAATCGCTTGTAATCCGAATTTAAAGCATCTCGTCGTCACTATGGGGCCCCGAAAAAAGCAGACACACCCCGCCGGTTTTTGATAATGTCACCCATGCCAGACGATTTCCAGCTTTATAACTACCATCTCGTGTTCACTTGACCCAATTATGCTTGTGGGAAACCAAAATACCTTGGTGATATCAAGTCATGCCTGGTTCGAGAGGAGGTAATGATGCAAATGTTAGGGAAGTTCTTGAATTTAATAAGCTTCGCAAGTAGACATGCAGCGACTAGCCAGTGCCTTCTCCTTAATAAGCACATTCTCAAAAATTATCTTATTTCCGCCATCCAAATGAACCAAGCAAATGAGGAGGGGGAGAACAAGAAGATTCAAGATTGTTCCAATCAGCCTCAAGCAAGTGATTGAGATTGTCCCATCGTAAATTTAATGTGTTGAGTCGAGTCCGCCGAAGAAGATCGTACTAGAACTTTTGGGTGAAACTCGCAAGCAAAGAATAGACGAGTAATGGATTCTTCCTCCTTATGGCATAAATTGCGCAAAGAAGGTCCTCTCGAGTCCTTTTAGTTTTAAGATATCATCTCGTGGGTAGAAGTGGTTGAAAGTCCTCCACAGGAAGAAAGCCATGAATGAGAAAGATAGTTCCCTCGAAAATCTCTCCCGTGTACCTGCATCCCAATTAACAACGCTGCTGTAGATAGCTTGAAGAACTTTGGTTTTTACTAGATGGCCATTCAGAGTGTCGTCCGGATCTATCAAATGGAATAGTGGATCTTCTCGCACGTAAGGGGCCATCAGATGGAATGAAGAAAGGAAGTGGACCCGCCTGTCACCCTCCCAACAATCAGCCTACCAAAAGGTTAAGGTCAGCTGATAGGGGTGCTTGGTTGTAACCAGCCTTGGGGGCACCGACTATCCAAATCGTAAATTAATGATGCCTTTTCCCAAATGCTAGATATAGAGCTGCTCAGCTACTTGTCCGTTTTTCATCATAGCTTTCCAAATTTTGGAGTCCCCTAATTTAAGGGTAACCAAGGAAGGGCGGGTATGTTACAATATTTTCCCATCGAGAAATTAGCCTAGAGGAGTCATGGGCTCTAAAATCGATCCATACTTGCAATGGTTCACTCGAATCATTTGGTTTAAGCCTTTAAAACCTGCATCACCACTCATTCAGTTAGCCATTTTCTCGCCAGATGCCCAATGTATCTCGCTTCCTTTTACTCAAATTCTGCAGAAAGTGGTTAAAAGCCCTTTCTAATTGTACTCGGTACCGTTGACCTCATTTTACAATAGGACAACCTTTACCCAAAATGATAATTTTGGTCAAAATGGTCAATCCCTGACCCAACGACCAACCCTATCGAATCTATAGGTCAATCTTTCGACCTAAAAGTCAACTTTGGTCAAAATGGTCAATCCAAACCTAATAACTAACCCCGTTAACCCAATAGGTCAACCTTTGACCTAAAAGTCAACTTTGGTCAAAATGGTTAACCAGACCTACGACCAACCCCGTTGACCCCATATGTCAACCTTTCGACCTAAAAATCAACTTTGGTCAAAATGGTCAATCTAGACCCAATGACCAACCCCGTTAACCCAATAGGTCAACCTTTCGACCTAAAAAGTCAACTTTGGTCAAAATGGTCAATCCAACCCAATGACCAATCATGTTAACCCAATAGGTCATGCTTTTGACCTAAAGTCAATTTTGGTCAAAATGGTCAATCCTGCATCTAACGACCAACTCTCGTTGACCCCATAGGTCAACCTTTTGACCTAAAAATCAACTTTGGTCAAAATGGTTAATCTGCACTAATGACCAACCCCGTCGACCTAATAGGTCAACCTTTCGACCTAAAAGTCAACTTTTGTCAATCCACTCCAATGACCAACCCTGTTGACCTTATAGGTCAACCTCTCGACCTAAAAAATCAACTTGGTAAAAATGGTCAATCCCGACCCAATGACCAACCTCAGTCAATCATACAGTCAACCTTCGACTCTGTAAGTCAACTTCGTCAAAATGGTTAATCCGCACTCCAACGACCAACCCTATTGACTCAATACAGTCAACCTTTCGACCTAAAAAATTTAATTTTGGTTAAAATAATCAATTTTTGATCAAATAACGAATTATTCACCCAATGACATGTTTAAAACTCCAAAATGATAAAAATTAATCAAATAATTAATTTCAAAATTATTTTGATTAATTAAATGAACTAATAATTTAATTTTCAATATTTTAATTAATGACATAATTAATTAAAATGAAGAATTAAATTAAAAGTCACAAAAATGATAAAATGCACAAATTAATTAAAAATAATGGAATTAATCAAATAATTCATTCCAAAATTATTTTTGATTAATTAATCGACCAATAATTTAATTTCCACATTTTAATTATTTACATAATTAATTAAAATAAAAATTAAATTGAAAAAGCCATGAAATAAGACAAAATCCAAATAAAAATGACATGAAAATTAATCAAATAATTAATTAAAATTTATTTTAATTAATAAATTGATTAATGAAAATAATTTCCTACAATTTTAATTAATGACATAATCAATTAAAATTCAAATTAAATCAAAAAGGACATAAAATGACATTTTAACATATAACATCATATGTGACATAAGAACCCCATAATTTATTAAATTATACACTAATGAGTCACTCATGACTCATTTAGACCCATTATGATATAAAATAACCATGGGACAAATCAATTAACCATCATGGTTAACCTTAAGTTAAAGGTCATCATTAAACAAAATGAAGTGGCATCTTCCCTCCATTTCAAAGCCATGACTCATTCCCTTGAATGAGATAAGGTGGTCGGCCACCTTAAGGATGATATGTCATGCCTCATGGATCACCCAACGAGAAGAAAACACTATATTCACCACTCTTTCACCATGGTTAAAACCATCATAACCATGATGAGAAGGCAAGCTTAAGTGTCATTCTTCTACCATAGGTTTAAAGAATGAGATTGGTGAATTATCACTCACCTTTCTTCTTAACCAATGGAAGAGAAACAAAGTTTAAACCCATTTCATAACATGGTTAAGTGCAATAATGCCTAAGTCATGCATGAAGTGAGTAAGAGGGTTAAGGTGTCACTTCCCCTTTAATGTATGGAATAATCATGTGGGGAGGCTGAACCACAGCCTCGAGACCAATCCATACACCTCCTAATCAAACCAATAGAGAAAGCCGGATGAAAACCAAAGTGAAATCATCCTCCTTCACCATGGTTAAATTCATGACACCTAGGCTTGGAAATTAAAAAATTCCTTTATCTACAACTGAAATCTTATCCCCACGCATTAAATTGGAAGTTAGCAACTCCCCTAGATGATTCCAAGCCACCTAAGCTTATCCTAGCCATTCCCATGGCTATAAAAAGCCGTACCCGAACCTAAGCATGCAGAGAAGAAAAATCCATGCAAATTGATAGGCTGCCCAAATCCCTTGGCCCTCAACATAAAAATTCTTCTTAGGGACCTAAGTAATCTATTCCAACCAAAATCAAGCCATAGGATTAGACCCAATCAAGCCAATTTGGTCAAAATCCAAAATCAGCCAAAATCAGATCATTTTACCAAAATTGCTTCCAAGGCTAGCTACAAAACCAAATTGAAGTGACAAAGATCTTCTTTGGGAGTCCTAGAAGCTGAACATCAGGCCTGATCAAGCTTGACATACTTGTGGCCAAGGTATGGATTTATTTTCTCCAAAAAATTGCATGTTTTTGAAATATCATTGGTTATACTAGCCCAAAAATGTATCATCACCGTATAGATACATTCTACACATTCAGATGATTCCATAGCTTCAAAAATCACTCAATTTCGTTGAGAAATGAGTGGGATATTGAGTTTTGAAGTTTAACGGTTGGAAAATTTTCGAATTTTCGGGCGATTTATCTCCGTCGTCCGTTCCCGTGTTTTGGAACGGACTGCGCTGATCACACCAATCGATGTCCGCTGTTGCGCGCCGCGTACGAGATCATCCCGCTCATTCGACGCGTACGATGACGTGTGGCAGCGCGTGGGTTTTTTGGATTAAATTAATTAAAAAAAACCTTAAAAACTTCAAAATTCTATATCTTTTGATCCAGAGCTCCTAAAAATAAAATAAAAATATCTCTGGAAAGCTCTTGAAGAGAAGAAAATTATGAAATTAAAATCATAATTTTATTCTTAGCATTTAATTTTTAATTAATTAATTACTCTCTGGAGTAATTTAATTATTAAAAATTAATTATAATTCCAAAAATTATGAAATTTTCACTGAATTATCCTTCTGTTATCACACACACATTCTAATTTTCCTAAGGATCTAAAAATTTCTTTAGGATATTTTTCTTTAATTTCTAAGTTACTTTGTAATTATTTATAAAATAATTATAAAAATTAGAAATTAATGAAAATAAAATTGGAAAATGGTTCGAACATTTAAGGTAAAAGACAATAACCTTAAAATGATATTTCTTAAACCATTAAACAATTTTAGAAGACATTTTTAAAAATAGAGGTTAAAATTTATTATTTAATAAACTTAACCCTAAAATTCCAAAAAACCTATAATTACTTCGCTATTCTATGATAGACTAGGTTCAAAATAACTCGCAATAAACCTATAAAATAAACCATAATTAAGTCTAAAATGACATATTAGACTTAATAAACTCTAATTAGGTTTAAGACACCATTTAAACCTAATTAATTAAAATTAAACTTTAATCACATTAAGTTTAACTAATTAAACCATAATTAAGTCTAAAATGACAAATTAAACTTAATAAACCCTAATTAGGTTTAAGACACCATTTAAACCTAATTAATTAAAGTTAAACTTTAATCACTTTAAGTTTAACTAATTAAACCACAATTAAGTCTAAAATGACAATTTAGACTTAATAAACCCTAATTAGGTTTAATCCACATTAAACCTAGTTAATCAACTTAAACCTTACTTACATTAGGTTTAAGTAACCCTTAATAAACCCTAATTAGGTTTAACCCACATTAAACCTAGTTAATCAACTTAAACCTTACTTACATTAGGTTTAAGTAACCCTTAAACCCTAATTAGGTTTAATCCACATTAAACCTAGTTAATCAACTTAAACCTTACTAACATTAGGTTTAAGTAACCATTAAACCCTAATTAGGTTTAATCCACATTAAAACAAGTTAATCTACTTAAACCTTATTTAGATTAGGTTTAAGTAACCCTTAAACCCTAATTAGGTTTACCCCTATTAAACCTAATTAATAAACGTAAACCTTACTTACATTGGATTAAGTAACCTCTAAACCTTAATTAGGTCTAACCCATTGCACCTAATTAAATCATTAAGTCTTAACTAAATTGGGACTTAATCAAGCCAAAACCCTAATTATGTCTAACCCATTGTATCTATTTAAACCATTAAGTCTTAACTAAATT
>JAKZJZ010000055.1:132500-150000 GCA_022702705.1 Papilionanthe hookeriana x Papilionanthe teres
ATATATATGTAAATTTATGGATACATATTTATTTTTATTTTTTAAATAATTAAATATTTTAATAATAAAATTATATTTATAAATAATATACTATACTTAAAATATTTAAAATAAAAAATATATTAAAGAAATTTATATATATATATATATATATATATATATATATATATATTTAAATATAACTATATATTTATTTATTTATTTATTATTTTTTAATTATTAAATATTTTTATAATTAAATTATATTTATAAATAATATGCTATACTTAAAATATTTAAAATAAAAAAAATTATATAAATTTATATATATATATATATAATAATATTATATAAATAATAAAATAAAAAATAATATTATTAATTACTTTTTAAATTAAATTATATTTATAAAGTCAATTTTCGACCTAATGACCAATTATTAACCCAAGAAGTTCCGATCTTTCACCAAAAGTAAACTTTCGTCACAAATGGTCATCTCGACCCAATGACCAACCCATCGAACTACTTAGTCAACTTTCGACAAAAAGTCATCTTTGGTCAAAATGGTCAATTCCTGATCCAATGACCACTCCATCGACTCAATGTGTTAACTTTCGACAAAAAATTTAATTTTGTCAAAATAGTATCTTCGACCAAATGACCAATAATCGACTTCAAGAAGTCAATCTCTAACCAAAAGTCAACTTTTGTCATTATGGTCTATCTTTGACCCAATGACAAACCCATCGACCAAATAGGTGAACTTTCGACCAAAAAGTCAACTTTAGTTAAAATGGTCAATTTCCACCCAATGACCAACCTATCAATCTAACAGTTAAATTTAGACAAAAAAATCAACTTTGGTCAAAATGGTACAAACCTCGACCCAATAACCAACCCATCGACCCAATATGTCAACTTTCGACTAAAAGTCAATTTTGGTTAAAATAGTCAAATTTTAACCTAATAACCCCCATTAACCAAATAGTCAACTTTTCGACCAAAAAATCAACTTTGGTCAAAATGGTCAATTTTCGACACAATGACTAACTCCGTCGTCGAATTAGTCAAATTTTGACCAAAAAGTCAACATTTTGGTCAAAATGATACATTTTTAACCTAATGACCAATTATTAACCCAATAAGCAAATCTTCGACCAAAAAGTCAACTTCGATCATAATCGTCAATCCTCGACCCAATAACCAACCCACTCGACCCAATAGATCGACTTTCGACTAAAAGTCAATTTTGGTCAAAATAAGTAAATTTTCGACATAATTACCCATTATCAATCCATTAGGACAACTTTTCGAACAAAAAGTCAATTTTTGTCAAAATTGTCAATTTTCGACCTAATAACCACCTCACTCGATTCAAAAGGTCAACTTTCGACCAAAATTCAAATTCGATCAAAATGTTCAATTTCGACACAATGACCTCAAATGTCAACTTCAGTGAAAATGTTCAATCCTTCATCCAATGACCAAACATTTGACCTAATTTATTAACTTTCGACTAAAGTCAACTTCTGCCAAAATGGCTAATCCTCGAATCTAATGACCAACCTATCAGACCCAACAGTCAACTTTCGACTCAAAAAGTCAATTTTGCTAAAAATTCTCAATTTTGCTAAAAATTGTCAATTTTTAACCCATCGACCGCCTCATCGACCTAAACAGCCAAATTTCGACTCAAAAGACAACTTTGGTCAAAATAAATCAATCCTTAACCCAATGACCAACCCATCGACCTAATAGGTCAACATTCGACCAAAAAGTTAATTTGATTAAAATAGTTAATTTTCGACATAATAATTAATTTTTGACCCACTTAAACCAATCTCCGACCAAAAAGTCAACTTTGGTCAAGATGGTTAATCTTCGACCTATGTTCAACACATTGAATCTAATAAGTCATCTTTCGACCAAAGTCAACTTTGGTCAAAAAGGGTCAATCCTTGACCCAATGACCAACTCATTGAACTAATAGGTCAACATTTGACCAAAAAGTCAATTTTTGTCAAAATATACAAATTTTGAATTAATGACCCAATAAGTCAATCTCTGACAAAAAAGTTAACTTTGGTCAAAATGGTCAATCCTTGATCCAATGACAAACCCATTGACCCAATAGGTCAACTTTTGACCAAAAACCCAATTTTGGTCAAAATAGTCAATTTTTGAATTAATGACCACTTATTAACCCAAAAAGTTAATCTTTGACCAAAAAGTGAACTTTGATCAAAATCGGCCAACTTCGACCCAATATTTTTATTTATAATTTATTTAATTATTAAATATTTTAATAATTAAATTATATTTATAAATAATATACTATATTTAAAACTTTTAAAATAAAAAAATACTATTATATATATATATATATTTATTTATTTATTTATATATAAATATATTTATATTTGATTTATAATTTATTTAACTATTAAATATTTTTATATTTAAATTATATTTATAAATAATATACTATACTTAAAATATTTAAAATAAAAAAATATTATATAAATATATATATATATATATATACATATATAATTTTTTTAATTATTAAATATTTTTATAATTAAATTATCTTTATAAATAATATACTATACTTAAAACATTTAAAATAAAAAATAATATATATATATATATGTATATAAATATATATATGTATATATATATATATGTATATAAATATATATATGTATATATATATATATATATGTATATATATATATATATATATATATATATATATATATATATATGTATATATATATATATATATATATATGTATATACTAATATATACCTATATATATATTTATTTATAATTTATTTAATTATTAAATATTTTTATAATAAAATTATATTTATAAATAATATAATATACTTAAAATATTTAAAATAAAAACATATATATATTTGTTTATTTATATTTCTATATTTGTTTATTTATTCATTTATATATATATATATATATATATATATATATATATATATATATATATATATATATATATATATATATATATATATATATATATATATATGTTAATTTATTTAATTATTTATAATTTTTTTAACTATTAAATATTTTTATAATTAAATTATATTTAAAAATAAGATACTATAATTAAAATATTTAAAATAATAAAAAAATATTATATAAATTTATATATAAATACATATAAATATATAAATATATAAAAAATATATTTATAAATATATATATTTATAAATATATATATATATTTATTTATTTATCATTTTTTTAACTATTAAATAATTTAATAATTAAATTATATTTATTAATAATATATTATACTTAAGACATTTAAAATAAAAGAATAATATTATATATATATATATATAGTTAATTAATTTGGCGACGGGTTGGTCATTGGGTCAAAATCGAGTAATTTGACCAAAGTTGACTTTTTGGTTAAAAGTTGACCTATTTGGTTAATGGGGGTCATTAGGTCAATATTTGACTATTTTGACAAAAATTTGACTATATATATATATATATATATATATATATATATATATATATATATATATATATATATATATATATATATATATATATATATATATATATATATATATATATATATATATATATATATATATATATTTATTTATTTACCATTTTCTTAACTATTAAATAATTTTATATTTAAATAATATTTATTAATAACAAATTATACTTAAAATATTTTAAATAAAAAAATAAAATTAAATAAATCTTTTTATAAATATAAAAATATATTTATGTACCTCTATATACATTTTTTTAATTATTAAATATTTTTATAATTAAATTATATTTTTAAATAACATACTATACTTATAATATTTAAAATAAAAAATAATATTAAATAAATTTTGTTATATAAATAAATATATAATTTTGTACCTCCATGTAA
Organism: Papilionanthe hookeriana x Papilionanthe teres; assembly: GCA_022702705.1. Classification (NCBI taxonomy): domain Eukaryota; kingdom Viridiplantae; phylum Streptophyta; class Magnoliopsida; order Asparagales; family Orchidaceae; genus Papilionanthe; species Papilionanthe hookeriana x Papilionanthe teres. The sequence goes on from JAKZJZ010000055.1 coordinate 136,412, forward strand.
ATATTTTTATTTACAATTTTTTTAATTATTAAATATTTTTATAATTAAATTATATTTATAAATAATTCACTATACTTAAAATATTTAAAATAAAAAATAAATACTAAATTAATTTATATATATAAATAGATATATATATATATATATATATATATATATATATATATATATATATATATATATATATATATATATATATATTATAATTTATCTAATTACTAAATATTTTTGTGATTAAATTATATATATAAATAATATACTATACTTAAAATATTTAAAATAAAAAAAATATTAGATAAATTTATATAAATATATATATATTTATTTATATATACACATATATATTTATTTATTTATAATTTATTTAACTTTTAAAAATTTTTATAGTTAAATTATATTTATAAATAATATACTATATTTAAAATATTTAAAATAAAAAAATAATATTAAATAAAGTTATATATATATATATATATTTATATATAGCTATATATATTTTTTTATTTTTAACTTATTTAATTATTAATTATTTTTATAATTAAATTATATTTATAAATAATATACTATACTTAAAACATTTAAAATAAAAAATAATATTATATATATATATATATATATATATATATATATATATATATATATATATATATATACACACACATGTATGTATATATAAATTTATTTATAATTTACTTAACTACTAAATATAAATGATTAATCCCTGACCTAATGCCCAAACCATTAGCACAATAGGTCAACTTTTAACCAAAAAGTCAATTTTGGCCAAAATAGTCTATTTTTGAATTAATGACCAATTATTGACCCAATAGTCAATCTCGAGAAAAAGTCAACTTTGGTCAAAATGGTCGATCCTCGACCCAATGACAAACTCTTTAACCGAATAGGTCAACTTTCGACCAAAAAGTCAATTTTGGTCGAAAATAATCATTTTTTACCTAATGACAACCCTTTGATCCGATACAGTCAACTTTTGAAAAAAATCAACTTTGATCAAAATGATCAATTTTCGACACAATGACTAACCCATCGACCCAATAGATCAACTTTTTGACCTAAAAGTCATCTTCGGTCAAAATGGTAAATTCTTGACCAATTACCAACTCATTGACCAAATAGGTTAACTTTTGACCAAAAAGTCAACTTTGGTTAAAATGGTCAATTTTTAACCCAATGACCAACCCATTGACCCGACAGTCTACTTTCGACCAAAAGTCATCTCGTCAAAATGGTCAATTCTTGACCCAATTACCAAATCATTAACCAAATAGGTCAACTTTTGACCAAAAGTCAACTTTGGTAAAAATAGTCAATATCTGACCCAACGACCACCCGTTGACCCAATAGGCTAACTTTTGACCAAAAATTCAATTTTGGTCAAAATAGGCCAACTTTTAACCAAAAAGTATCTTTGGTTAAAATGGCCAAATTCTGACCAAATGACCACCCCATTGACCCAAAGACCAACCTATTGACCCAATAGGTCGTTTTTTGACCAAAAAGTAAATTTTGGTCAAAATAGTTCATTTTTAATCTAATGATCAATTATTCACTCAATAAGTTAATCTTCGACCAAAAAGTCAACTTTGGTCAAAATATTCAATCCTTAACCCAATGACAAACCCATTGATCTAATAAATCAACTTTCGACCAATTAGTCAATTTTGGTCAAAATAGTCATTTTTGATTGAATGACCACTAATTGACCCAATAAGTCAACTTTGACCAAAAAGTCAACGTTGGTCAAATGATAAGTCAACTTTTGACCAATAAGTCAACTTTTGACCAAAATAGGTCAACTTTTTACCAAAAAAGTTAATTTTAGTCAAAATGGTCAACTTCTAACATAATGACCTCCCGTTGATCTAATGACTCAACTTTTGACCAAAAATTTAATTTTGGTCAAAATAATTAATTTTTACCTAATGACCAAATCCTTAACCCAATGACAAACCCATTGACCCAATAGGTCAACTTTTGACCAATTAGTCAATTTTGGTCAAAATAGTCATTTTTGATTGAATGACCACTAATTGACCCAATAAGTCAACTTTGACCAAAAAGTCAACGTTGGTCAAATGATAAGTCAACTTTTGACCAATAAGTCAACTTTTGACCAAAATAGGTCAACTTTTTACCAAAAAAGTTAATTTTAGTCAAAATGGTCAACTTCTAACATAATGACCTCCCCGTTGACCCGATGGCTCAACTTTTGACCAAAAATTTAATTTTGGTCAAAATAATTAATTTTTACCTAATGACCAAAATGATCATTTTTTGAATTATTGACCAATTATCGACCCAATAAGTCATTCTCGCACCAAAAAGTCAACTTTGGGCAAAATGGTCAATGATTGACCCAATGACAAACCCATCGCCTAATAAGTCAAATTTTGACTAAAAAGTCGATTTTAGTCAAAATAGTCAATTTTCGACATAATGACCACCATTGACTGAAATAAAGCTGACTTTTGACCGAAAAGTCAACTTTGGTCAAAATGGTCAATTTCTGACCCAATGATCAACCCATTGACTAAATTAGTCAAATTTTGACCGAAAAGTCAACTTTTTAGGTCAAAATAGACAATTTTTGACCTAATGACCAATTATTCACCTAATAAGTAAATCTGTGACCAAAAAGTCAACTTTGGTCATAATTATCAATCCTTGACCCAATGACAAACCCATTGACCCAACATGTCAACCTTTGAACCAAAAGATAACTTTGGTCAAAATGGTAAATCCTTGACCCAATAACCAACCCACCGACCGAATAGATCGACTTTTGTCAAAAAAGTTAATTTTGGTCAAAATAAGTAAATTTTTTACATAATTCGTAATTATCGACCCTAATAAGTCGACTTTTGAATAAAAAAGTCAATTTTGGTCAAAATTAGCAATTTTGACCAAATGACCACCTCATCGACCCAAATGGTCGACTTTTGACCAAAAAGTCAAATTGGGTCAAAATGATCAATTTTCGACACAATGACCTAAATGTCGACTTTGGTGAAAATGGTCGATCCTTCATCCGATGACCAACACATCGAACCGATTTGTTAACTTTTGACTAAAAGTCAACTTTGGCCAAAATAGTTAATCCTCGACCCAATGACCAACATATCGACCGAAAAGGTCGACTTTTGACCAAAAGTCAATTTTACTCAAAATTGTCGATTTTGATCTATTGAGCACCTCATTGACCTAAATAGGTCAAATTTTGAACAAAAGACAACTTTGAGTCAAAATTGTAAATCCTTAACTCAATGACCGACCCATTAACCCAATATGTCAACTTTGACCAAAAAGTCAATTTTGATTAAAATGAGCGATTTTTGACTCAATGACCAATTTTCGACCCGAGTAACCAATCTACTATCCAACAAGTCAACTTTGGTCAAGATGGTTAATCTTTGACCTATTGCTGCAACCCATTGATCTGATAGGACATCTTTTGACCAAAAAGTCGACTTTGGTCAAAATAATCGATCATTGACCCGATGACTGAACCTATTGGCTTAATAGGTCAACATTTGACCAAAAAGTCAATTTTGGTCAAAATAAAAAAATTTTGAATTAATGACCAATTATTGACCCAGTAAGCCAATCTTTGACCAAAAAGTAAACTTTGGTCAAAATGGTCTATCCTTGACCCAATGACCAACCCATTGAACTACTAGGTCAACTTTTGACAAAAAGTCATCTTTGGTCAAAATGGTCAATTCCTGATCCAATGACCACTCCATTGACCCAATGGGTTAACTTTTGACTAAAAATTTAATTTTGGTCAAAATGGATAATTTTTGACCTAATAATCAACCCATTGACCCAATAGGTCATCTTTTGACCAAAAAAGTCATCTTTGGTAAAAATGGTCAACTTCTTGATCCAATTACCAACACATTGGCCAAATATGTCAACTTTTGACCAAAAAGACAACTTTGGTCAAAATGGACAATTTCTGACCCAATGACTTCCCCATTGACCCAATGGGTTAACTTTTGACAAAAAATTCGATCTTAGTCAAAATAGATCGATTTTTGACACTAATGACCGATTAATGACCAAATAAGTCGATCTTCGACCAAAAAATTAATTTTTGTCCAAAATAATCATTTCTTCACCTAATGACAAACAAAATGACCCAACAGGACAACTTTACTTAAAATATTTAAATTAAAAAAATAATATTATATATATATGTAAATTTATGTATAAATATATATATTTAAATATATATATATATATATATACATAAATTTATATTAACAAACATAAATTTACGTATACATATTTATTTAAAATTTTTTAAATTATTAAATATTTTTACAATTAAAATATATTTATAAATAATATACTACTCTTAAAATATTTAAAATAAAAAAATATTAAAGAAATATTTAAATATATATAATTATATATTTATATATACCTATATATATTTTTTTATTTTTTATTTTTTTAATTATTAAATATTTTCGTAATTAATTTATATTTATAAAAAATATGTTATACTTAAAATATTTAAAATAAAAAAATAATATTATATAAATTTATATAAATATCTATATATATTTATATATACCTATATATATATATTTTTATAAAAAAAATATTATAATATATATATATATATATATATATATATATATTTATAATTTTTTAAAATATTAAATATTTTTATAATTAAATTATATTTAAAAATAATATACTATACTTCAAATATTTAAAATAAAATAATAATATTTTATAAACTATATATATATATATATATATATATATATATATATATATATATATATATATATATATATATATATATATATTTAATTAGTTATTTATAATTTTGTTAACTATTAAATATTTTAATAATTAAATTATATTTAAAAAATAATATACTATACTTAAAATATTTAAAATAAAAAAATGATATTAAATAAATTTTTTAATATATATAAATTTATATTTATGTACCTTTATATATAAATTTTTATTTATAATTTCCTTAATTATTAAATATTTTTATAGTTAAATTATATTTATAAATAATATACTATACTTAAAACATTTAAAATAAAAAAATAAAGTTATACATATTTATATATACAGATGTAAATTTATTTATTTAGAACTTATTTTACTATTAAATTTTTTAATGATTAAATTATATTTTTAAATAATAAACTATACTTAAAATATTAAAAATAAAAAAATAATATTAAATAAATAAATATATATATATTTATATTTATATATACCATATATATATATATATATATATATATATATATATATATATATATATATATATATATATATATATATATATATATATATATTTAAAGTTTACTTAATTATTATATATTTTTATAATTAAATTATATTTATAAATAATATACTATACTTAAAATTTTTAAAATAAAAAAAATAATATTAATATATAACTATAAATATTTTTTTAATCAAAATTTATTTAAATATTAATTATTTTTTAAATTAAATTATATTTATAAATAATATACTATACTTAAAACATTTAAAATAAAAAAATATTATTATATAAATATATATATATATATATATATATACAAATATATATCTTTATTTATAATTTATTTAATTATTGAAACTTTTTTTAATTAAATTATATTTACAAATAATATACTTTAGTTAAAATATTTAAATTAAAAAAAATAATATTATATATATATATATATATGTAAATTTATGTGTGTGTGTGTGTGTGTATATATATATATATATATATATATATATATATATATATATATATATATATATATATATATATATATATATGTACATGTATAATATATATATCGATGTACATATATATATCGATGTATATGTATATATGTACATATATACATATATATATATGTACATCGATATATATATTATACATGTACATATATATATATATATATATATATATATATATATATATATATATATATATATATATATATATATGTATGTATGTATACATATTTATTTTGTAATTTTTTAAACTATTAAATATTTTTATAATTAAATTATATTTAAAAACAATATATTATACTTAAAATATTTAAAATAAAAATATAATATTAAATAAATTTATATATATATATAAATATATATTTATATATAACTATATGTATATTTTTATTTATTATTTTTTTAATTATTAAATATTTTTATAATTAAATTATATTTTTAAATAATATGCTATACTTAAAATATTTAAAATAAAAAAAATAATATTATATATATATATATATATATATATATATATATATGTTTATTGAGATATTTATTTATTTATTTTTAATTTATTTAACTATTAAATATTTTATAATTAAATTATATTTATAAATAATATACTCTACTTAAAATATTTGAAATAAAAAATATTGTTATTATTATTATTATTATTATTATTATTATTATTATATATATATATATATATATATATATATATACACAGGATAAAAAATTATTTATTTATAATTTATTTAACTATTAAATATTTTTATGATTAAATTATATTTTTAAATAATATACTTTACATAAAATATTTAATATAAAAAGATAATATTAAATAAATATATATATCTATATATATATAATATAAGAAAATAAAATTAAATATATATATATATATATATATATATATATATATATATATATATATATATATATATATATATATATATATATATTTATAAATATATATATATCTATATTTATATATTTATTTATTTGTCATTTTTTAACTATTAAATAATTTTATAATTAAATTATATTTATTAATAATATATTATAGTTAAAATATTTAAAATAAAAAAATATTAAATAAATTATATTATATATATAAATATATATCTATGCACCTATATATATATATATTTTATTTATAATTTTTTTAATTATTAAATATTTTTATAATTAAATTATATTTATATATAATATACTATACTTAAAACATTTAAAATAATAAAATAATATTAAATAAATTTTTTTATATATATAAATATATATTTATGTACTTCTTTTTGTATATTTTTATTTATAATTTTTTTAATTATTAAATACTTTTATAATTAAATTATATTTTAAATAATATACTATACTTAAAACATTTAAAATAAAAATAATATAATATAAATTTATATATATATATATATATTTATTTTTTTATTATTATATATATATATATATATATATATATATATATATATATATATATATATATATTTATAATTATATATGTATATATAGACTATATATATTTTTTTATTTATAATTTATTTAATTATTAATTATTTTTATAATTAAATTATATTTATAAATAATATACTATACTTAAAACATTTAAAATAAAAAAATAATATTATTTAAATATATATATTTATATATACCTATATATATATATATTTTTATTTATAATTTACTTAACTATTAAATATAAATTATCAATCCTCGACCTAATGCCCGAACCATTGACACAATATGTCGACTTTTGACAAAAAGTCAATTTTTGTCAATATAGTGCATTTTTGAATTAATGACCAATTATTGACCCGATAGTCGATCTCGCGACAAAAAGTCGACTTTGGTCGAAAATGGTCGATCCTTCGACCCGATGACAAACTCATTAACCAAATAGGTCGACTTTTGACCAAAAAGTCGATTTTGGTTAAAATAGTCATTTTCGACCTAAAGACCACCCTTTGACCCAATAGGTCAACTTTTGAACAAAAAGTCAACTTTGGTCAAAATGGTCAATTTTTGCCACAATGACCAACCCGCTGACCCAATAGATCAACTTTTTGACCAAAAAGTTATCTTCGGTCAAAATGGTTAATTCTTGACCCAATTACCAACTCATTGACCAAATAGTTCAACTTTTGACCAAAAAGTCAACTTTGGTTAAAATGGTCAATTTTTAACCCAATGACCCAATAGGTCTACTTTTGACCAAAAAGTTATCTTTGGTCAAAATGGTCAATTCTTGACCAATCTTCAACTCATTGACCAAATTGGTCAACTTTTGACCAAGTCAATTTTGGTCAAAATAGTCAATATCTGACCCAATGACAACCCCGTTGACCCAATAGGTTAACTTTTGTCCAAAAATTCAATTTTGGTCAAAATAGGTCAACTTTTGACTAAAAAGTAATCTTTGGTCAAAATGGCTAATTTCTCGACCCAATGACGAACCCATTGACCCAATAGGTCGGTTTTGACCAAAAAGTAAACTTTGGTCGAAATAGTTAATTTTTAGCTAATGACCGATTTTTCACTCAATAAGTTAATCTCGACCGAAAAGTCAACTTTGGTCAAAATATTCAATCCTTAACCCAATGACAAACCAATGACCTAATAGATCGACTTTTGACCAAATAGTCGATTTTGGTCAAAATAGTCAATTCTTTGATTGAATGACCACCGATTGATCTGATAAATCGACTTTTGACCAAAAAGTCAACTTTGGTCAAATGATAAGTCAACTTTTGACCAAAATAGGTCAACTTTTGACCAAAAAAGTTAATTTTAGTCAAAATGGTCAACTTTTGACATAATAAACTCCCCGTTGACCCAATGGCTCAACTTTTGACCAAAAATTTAATTTCGGTCAAAATAATTAATTTTTGACCTAATGACCAAAATAGTCAATTTTTTGAATTAATGACCAATTATTGACCCAATAAGTCAATCTATGACCAAAAAGTTAACTTTGGACAAAATGGTCAATGATTGACCCAATGACAAACCCATTGTCCAAAAAGTCAAATTTTGACCAAAAAGTTAATTTTGGTCAAAATAGTCAATTTTTGACATAATGACCACCCATTGACCAAATAGGTCAACTTTTGACCAAAAAGACAACTTTGGTCAAAATGGTCGATTTTCGACCTAATGATCAACCCATTGACTAAATTGGTCAAATTTTGATCGAAAACTCAACTTTTTAGTCGAAATAGACAATTTTTGACATAATGACCAATTATTAACCCAATAAGTAAATCTCTGACCAAAAAGTGAACTTTGGTCATAATTATCAATCCTTGACCCGATGACAAACCATTGACCCAATATATCAACCTTTGAACAAACATATAACTTTGGTCAAAATGGTAAATCCTTGACCCAATAACCAACCCACCGACCCGATAGATCGACTTTTGTCCGAAAAGTTAATTTTGGTCAAAATAGTAAATTTTTTACATAATTGCGATTATTGATCCGATAGGTCGACTTTTCAACAAAAAAGCCAATTTTGATGAAAATTGGTAATTTTTGACCTATGACCACCGTTGACCCGAAAAGGTCGACTTTTGATCAAAGAGTCAAATTGGGTCAAAATGGTCGATTTCTAACACAATGACCTCAAATGTCAACTTTTATGAAAATGGTCGATCCTTCATCCGATGACCAACCGATCGACTCGATCTGTTAACTTTTGACTAAAAAGTCGACTTTGGCCAAAATAGTTAATCCTTGACCCAATGACCAACCTATTGACCCAATAAGTCGACTTTTGACCAAAAGTCGATTTTGCTCAAAATTGACAATTTTTGATCTAACGATCGCCTCATTGACTCTAAATAGGTCAAATTTTGACCAAAAACGACTTTGGTCAAAATTGTCAATCCTTAACCCAATGACCAACCCATTGACCCAATATGTCAACTTTGACCGAAAAGTCAATTTTGATTAAAATAGTCAATTTTTGACTTATCGACTGATTTTCGATCCGATAAACCAATCTCTATCCGAAAAGTCAACTTTGGTCAAGATTGTTAATCTTTGACCTAATGCCCAACTCATTGACCCAATAGGACATCTTTTGACCAAAAAGACAACTTTGGTCAAAATGATCAATCCTTGACCCAATGATCAACCCATTGACCTAATAGTCAAAGTTGACCTTTTGGTCAAAAAAAGACAATTTCTGTCAAAATAAAAAATTTTTGAATTAATGACCAATTATTGACCCATTAAGTCAATCTCTGACCAAATAATTAACTTTAGTTAAAATGGTCAATCCTTGATCCAATGACAAACACATAAACCCAATAGGTCAACTTTTGACCAAAAAGCCAATTTTGGTCAAAATAGTCAATTTTTGACCAAATGACCACCCATTGACCCAATAGGTCAACTTTTGACTAAAAAGCCAACTTTGGTCAAAATGGACAATTTTTGACCCAATGACCAACCCATTGACCCAATAAGTCATCTTTGGTAAAAATGGTCAACTTCTTGATCCAATTACCAACACATTGGCCAAATATGTCAATTTTTGACCAAAAGGTCAACTTTGGTCAAAATGGTCAATTTCTGACCCAATGACATCCTCGTTGACCCAATGGGTTAACTTTGGACCAAAAATTCAATCTTGGTCAAAATAGTCGATTTTCGACCTAATGGCCAATTAATGACCAAATAAGTCGATCTCGACCAAAAAGTTATTTTTTGTCAAAATAATCAATCCATCACCCAATAACGAACACATTGACCCAACATGACAACTTTTGACCAAAAAGTCAATTTTGGTCAAAATAATGATTTTCGACCTAATGACCACCCATTAACCCAATAGGTCAACTTTTGACCAAAAATTGAACTTTGGTCAAAATGATCAATTTTTGACCCAATGACCTACCCGTTGACCCAATATATCAAATTTTGACAAAAAAGTTTTATTCAGTCAAAATGGTTAAATTTTGACCGAATTACCAACTCATTGACCAAATAGGTAAACTTTTTACCAAAAAGTCAACTTTGGTCAAAATGGTCAATTTCTGACCCAATGCCACCCCGTTGACCCAATGGGTAAACTTTTGACAATAAATTTAATTTTGGTCAAAATAATCAATTTTTGACCTAATGACCGATTTTAGACCTAATAAGTCAATATTTGATGAAAAAGTCAACTATGGTCAAAATGATCAATCCTTGACCCAATGACCAACCCATTGATCCGATAAAGTCGACTTTTCGACCAAAAAGTCAACTTTGATCAAAATGATCAATTTTCGACCCAATGACCAACACATTGACCCGATAGAGTCGACGTTTGACCAAAAAATCAATTTTGGTCAAAATAGTCGATTTTTGACCTAATGACTAATTATTAACCCGATAAGCCGATCTCCGACCAAAAATCGACTTTGGTCAAAATGGTCTATCCTTGACCGATGACTGAACCCATTGACCCGTGAAATCAACTTTTGACAAAAAGTCATCTTTGGTCAAAATGGTCAATTCCTGATCCAATGACCACCCCATTGACCCAATGGGTTAACTTTTGACCAAAAATTCGATTATGAGTCGAAATAGTCGATTTTTGACCAAATGACCGATAATTGACCCATTAAGACGATTTCGACCAAAAAGTCGACTTTGGTCAAAATGAGTCGATCTTTGACACAATGATGAACCCATTGACCCAATAGGTGAACTTTTGACCAAAAAGTTAACCTTAGTTAAAATAGTCAATTTCCGACCCAATGACCAACCGATTGACCAATAGGTTAACTTTTGACCAAAAAGTCAACTTTGGTCAAAATGATCAAACCTTGACCCAATAACCAAACCCATTGACCCAATATGTCGACTTTTGACCAAAAAGTCGATTTTGGTCAAAATAGTCGAATTTACGACCTAATGACCCCCATTAACCAAATAGGTCGACTTTTGACCGAAAAGTCAACTTTGGTCAAAATGGTCAATTTTTGACCCAATGACCAACCCGCTGGCCATATTGGTCAAATTTTGACCAAAAAGTTAACTTTATAATTAAATTATATTTATAAATAATATAATTTACTTAAAATACTTAAAATAAAAAATAATATTATATAAATTTATATATATATATATATATTATAAAGCACGGTTCTTGTTTCCACAAATTTTCTTAAGTAGCAAGCTGTCCAGTCTTCTAACAATGATTGAATGAAGTGATACCTGATCTGAATGTGTTTAGTCCTGGATTTAAATGTTGGATTATTGGCAAGGAATAGGATGATTTAACCATCACTGTGAGTGCCATATTGATTATTTTTACCCAATTCCTCCAAGAAATCTTGTAGTCATATCATCTCCTTTGCAACCTCTGACACTGTAATATGCATAATTTTTGTGGTAGACAAAGAAACTTTTTTCTGTAGATTAGAGCCCCATAACACTGTAGTGCCACCAAAAGTATAAACATACCCAGTAGTACTCCTTCGCCGTCAATATCTCCGGTTAGATCGGAATTAACATAGCACTAGTGCCTCTAAACTTTTTTATGAGAAACACAAGCAGATTTCTGAAGAGCCCTTTAGGTATCTCAAGATCCACTTCACAGCTTTCCAATGTTCCTTCTCTGGGTTACTTATGTATCTGCGCACAACTCTCACTGCATTAGGCGATATCCGGTCTTGTGCAAACCATAACATACATAATTTAACCTATAACTGAGGCGTAAGGAACCTCACTCATGTGGTCTCGTTTGTCCTCTAGCCAGGAGTAGCCGATTCTTGTTGAGTCCGAATTGATTGCCCGTAGGTGTGCCAACTTGTTTGGCCTTGTCTATATCAAACATGTTGAGTACCTTTTTCACATACTCAGCACTGTAAAAGTCTCAACGTGTCTACGACTCTTTCTCCGACAATCCTCATTCCAAGACTTTGCTTTGTAGCTCTCGAATCTTTCATTGCAAAGTACTCGACGTCGCTTTTTCAAATTATTGATCTTATCAATGTCGGCCCTACGATAAGCATGTCATCCACATAAAACGAGTAAATTAATATACTAATTGTCAAAATGTCCGACATAGTAACAATGATACGTATCGACATCCGTCGTACCTACTGCATTTTAAAAATAATTTACTATACATATAATATTTAAAATAAAAAAAAATATTATATATATATATATGGGTGTAAACGAACCGAACACGAATAAATAGAGCTAGTGTTCGTGTTTGAAATGTTCGAACACATCACTGTTCGTGTTTAGTTTGTTTAACAAACCGAACAAAAAAAGTTGTTCGAGTTCGTCTCGTTTGCTTATCGAAAGAATCGAACACGAACTTCCTAGCGAACCGAACACGAACTGTTTGCGAACAATAAGTTTTTTTGACAGTCCTAGCTTCGATAGCATACTTTCTCAAAATGAAGCAAACTGATAAGGTATTTCGTACACATCGGGTAATCCGAACTTCCTCGAAATGAAGCAGACTGAATAAGGCGTTTATGGTTTTGTTTAGGGTTTTATTTTAATATATAGTATAAGTATATTAATTATAATATTATAATATTTATATTAATAAAAATAATACTATAATATTATTATTGTTATTAATAATTTATCATATATTATAATTTATAGAATTTTATTTATTTAAAATATGATAAATTTTTATAATATATAATTATTTTTAAAATATCATAAATTTTTTATATATAATTATTTTAAATTATTTTATATTTCGAACAATAACGAACCGAACACGAACGAACACATCACTGTTTGTGTTTGGTTCGTTTAACAAACCAAACAAAAAAATT
>JAKZJZ010000055.1:157500-160665 GCA_022702705.1 Papilionanthe hookeriana x Papilionanthe teres
TCATTGACCCGATAGAGTCGGTTTTTGACCAAAAAGTAAATTTTGGTCAAAATAGTAAATTTTTGATCTAATGACCGATTATTCACTCGATAAGAATCTCGACTAAAAAATTGACTTTGGTCAAAATATTGATCCTTAACTTGATAATGAACCTATTGACCCAATATGTCGACTTTTGACCGAATAGTCGATTTTGGTCAAAATAGTCGATTTTTAATGAATGACCACCAGTCGACCCAATAAGTCAAGTTTTGACCAAAAAGTCAACTTTGGTCGAATGATAAATCGACTTTTGACCGATAAATCGACTTTTGACAAAAATATGTCGACTTTTGACCGAAAAAGTTAATTTTAGTCAAAATGGTTAACTCACGACATAATGACCTCCACGTTGACCCGATAGCTCGACTTTTGACCAAAAAATTAATTTTACGTCGAAAATAATTAATTTTTGACCTAATGACAAAATAATCGATTTTTTGAATTAATGACCGATTATTGACCCGATAAGTTAATCTCTGACCAAAAAGTCAACTTTAGACAAAATGATCAATGATTGACCCAATGACAAACCCATTGCTCGATAAGTCGAATTTTGACCAAAAAGTCGATTTTAGTCAAAATAGTCGATTTTTGACCTAATAATGACCCATTGACCAAATAGATCGACTTTTGACCAAAAAGTCGACTTTGGTCAAAATGATTCGATTTTGACCTGATGATCAACCCATTGACTAAATTGGTCAAATTTTGACCGAAAAGTCGATCTTTAGGTCAAAATAGACAATTTTTTAACTAATGACCAATTATTGACCCGATAAGTAAATCTCGACCAAAAATCGACTTTGGTCATAATTATCAATCCTTGACCCAATGACAAACCCATTGACCCAACATGTCAACCTTTGAATAAAAAGATAACTTTGTTCAAAATGGTTAATCCTTGACCCAATAACCACCCCACCGACCCAATAGCTCGACTTTTGTCCAAAAAGTTAATTTTGGTCAAAATAATAAATTTTTTACATAATTGACAATTATTGACCCAATAGGTCAACTTTTGAACAAAAAAGCCAATTTTGGTCAAAATTGGCAATTTTTGACCTAATGACCACTGTTGACCCAAAAGTTGACTTTTGACCAAAAAGTCAAATTGGGTCGAAAATGAGTCGATTTCGACACAATGACTTCAAATGTCGACTTTGGTGAAAATGGTCAATCTTTCATCCAATGACCAAACCATTGACCCAATTTGTTAAATTTTGACTAAAAAATTAACTTTGGCCAAAATAGTTAATCCTTCACCCAATTACCAACCTATTAACCAAATAGGTCAGCTTTTGACCAAAAAGTCAATTTTGCTCAAAATTGTCAGTTTTTAATCTATCGTCAGCCTCATTGACCTAAATAGGTCAAATTTTGAACAAAAGACAACTTTGGTCAAAATTGTAAATCCTTAACCCAATGACGACCCATTGACCCGATATGTCGACTTTGACCGAAAAGTTAATTTTGATTAAAATAGTCGATTTTTGACCTAATGACCGATTTTTGACCCGATGAAACCAATCTACATCCAAAAATTGACTTTGGTCGAGATGGTTAATCTTTGACCTAATGCTGACCCATTGACCCGATAGGGCATCTTTTGACCAAAAAGTCAACTTTGGTCGAATGATCAATCCTTGACCCGATGACTGACCCATTGGCACAATAAGTCGACATTTGACCAAAAAGTCGAATTCGATCGAAATAAAAAATTTTGAATTAATGACCCGATTATTGACCCGATAAGTCGATCTCCGACCAAATAGTCGACTTTAATCAAAATGGTCGATCCTTGATCCAATAACGAACCCATAGACCCAATAGGTCAACATTTGACTAAAAAGCCAATTTTGGTCAAAATAGTTCATTTTTTACTAAATGACCACCCATTGACCCAATAGGTCAACTTTTGACCAAAAAGTCAACTTTGGTCAAAATGGACAATTTTTTACCCAATAATTGACCCATTGACCCAGTAGGTCGTCTTTTAACCAAAAAAGTCATCTTTAGTAAAAATGGTCAACTTCTTGATCCAATTACCAACACATAAGCCAAATATGTCAACTTTTGACCAAAAAGTCAACTTTGGTCGAAATGGTCAATTTCTGACCCAATGAGGGACGTTGACCAAATGGGTTAACTTTTGAGCAAAAAATCAATCTTGGTCAAAATAGTCAATTGTTGACCTAATGACCAAATAAGTCAATCTCTGACCAAAAAGTTAATTTTTGACAAAGAAATCAATCCTTCACCCAACGAAAAACACATTGACCCGACAGTCTACTTTTGACCAAAAAAAGTCATCTTTGATCAAAATGGTCAATTCTTGACCGATTACCAACTTATTGACAAAATAGAGTCGACTTTTGACCAAAAGTCAACTTTGGTCGAAAAAGTCATTATGTGACCAATGACAATGTCGTTGACCCAATATGTTAACTTTTGAGCAAAAATTCAATTTTGGTCAAAATAGGTCAGCTTTTGACCAAAAAGTATTCTTTGGTCAAAATGGTCAATTTCTAACGCAATGACCACCCCATTGACCCAAACACCAACTCATTGACCCAATAGGTCGGTTTTTGACCAAAAAGTAAATTTTGGTCAAAATAGTAAATTTTTGATCTAATGACCAATTATTCACTCAATAAGTTAATCTCTGACAAAAAATTCAACTTTGGTCAAAATATTCGATCCTTAACTCGATAACAAACCCATTGACCCAATATGTCGACTTTTGACCAAATAGTCGATTTTGGTCGAAATAGTCGATTTTTGATTGAATAATATCAGCCGACCCAATAAGTCGAGTTTTGACCAAAAAGTCAACTTTGGTCGAATGATAAGTCAACTTTTGACCGATAAATCGACTTTTGACAAAAATATGTCAACTTTTGACCAAAAAAGTTAATTTTAGTCAAAATGGTTAACTTCGACATAATGACCTCCCGTTGACTGATAGCTCGACTTTTGACCAAAAAATTAATTTTCGTCAAAATAATTAATTTTTGACCTAATGACGAAAATAGTCGATTTTTTGAATTAATGACCGATTATTGACCCGATAAGTTAATCTCGACCAAAAAGTCGACTTTAGACAAAATGATCAATGATTGACCC